>BGPR01001721.1:0-117135 GCA_013235015.1 Araneus ventricosus
AGCTACGTAATTGCTGTGGAGTAAAGTTTTCTTTCGATGAATCTGTATTTACCATCAACGTAACTGTAAACGATAAGAAGTAAAATTTACAAAAGTTTCACATATACAACAAATAGTTAATAAATTCCAATGAATTTTAACTCACGAGTCCGTTAATTTATAGGTCTTACAAAAAACCTGCAATTGAGTGCCAAGCAGAAAACTGAATGTGTTTTTTTGGTTCTTCATTTAGAGAAACTATAAATTTGGTATTCTTATAGAATTACTTAAGTATTTCCATTGCTCTAAGCATTTCCATCGATAATTGCCACTATTAATATAAAGACATTACTACAATTATACAGTCGGTATAAGCTACCAGTGCCTAATCCGCTTGGTTTCAAACGGTAAAGATGGGTTATATCGTGCTGAAACTATATAAGGACGCGGCTAACATCCAAGCATTTGACTCAAGCTTCCGTTATAGAAAAATAATGTTAGGTCGCGTAAAGTAGCTGCCTAGATACATGGTCAACGAACAACTATTGAGATGGATGTAAATGGCGAGGAATTCTAAATTGTTACAAATGCAGATCCTGAACGCCTCAAGGAAAATGTTAATTCATCCATAAAGAAGGATAATAAATGTACAAATTTGCTGCAGTAAACTACTTTCGATATGTCCCTATATCACTGTGCTGTACCTTATCTGTATATTTGTAAATGGCATATATAGTATGGTCGTATTACTTACCCACCTGCCTTTAGGCTTTTATGAACCAGGGACACTTTATATAAAATCCTGTACTGCCCTTTCTCTCAATATTTGCCAAAGTTCCCATTTAGCACAAAACTTCCATTTAGTTAGCCTTCCAGACAGCCTTGGATTTCCAAAAAAAGACTGTTAAAAAAGAAAATTTGCGTAAAAGTAATAAGAGAATTTGTTATAAAACTTTTCAAAATCTTAAAATGCCTTTGCCTTGTGAAAAAAGAAAAAAAAATTTACTTTATATTAAAGGAAAAACAAAGATAATTAAAGATGATACAAAATGGTCTTTATAAATACACTTTATATGAACTAAACATTTTAATTTATTGACACTATTCTACCTTTAGTCTTTAATGTATAATTCATTATAAAAGACATTTGAAATCGTGATATCAAATTGAAATCTGGCTACTGAACGCTACCGGCCAACCAAATCACCTAAATAAACTGATTAACTGATTATCAAGTCAAAAGATATTGAAGTAGTATACTGTTTGCGACAGTTTAGAAAATCTGAAACCTAGCCACAAGGAAATGAATGGAAACCTATAGTTAGGTGAGTTCTTTCTTTGAAAATCATGCAACAAGTCAGCTAAATAATAAAGGCAATAAAAAGGGGAATCTTTTTATATATTGTTATTTAAACTCTGATCAGAAGTTTGAATGCCTTTGGTTTATGGAAAGTTTTGATATAATTCTTAAAGTGGAAAGAAAGTACAAGTGAAGGAAAGAAAAAAAAACATAGTGCTACAAATCAAGATGCTTAGATTCCCTATATGGGGTTCTATACAAAAATTTGAATTAAAGCCAGTGCTTTGAAAAACACACCCCTTTATTATGTAACATATAAAGGAAATTTTATCTAGCTATTTCCTTCTCACTTTAATCTTAGATCTTATTATTCTCAAATCATGAAATACTGTTCCATCTGGCATGGAACTAAAATTTAATTTAATTAATTCATTAATCTTTAATCTGAAATATCAAAACATTATTTGCTATCGAGAATACAGGGTGATACAAAATCTAACCTATACATCAGTTTTGATTTGCAAAATTCCATCCTTACAAATACATGGTAAACTAGTCAAACTAATTAAAGTAGTTTAAAACATCCAAATTTTAAAAGTAAGACTTCTTTCTCTAAAATGTTTTAGTGCTATAGAACTTGCAGATTTGACAAACAAGATGAAATGGTTTCTAGTACTTGCTGGCAGAATTTGAGTCTATTAGTTATACTCTGATTATGAGTTCTGAATTAGATACGTGGTAATTCCATGACACCCAGAAATGTAAATCCGGCTAAAAAAAACTCATCCTAATACATTAAACTGAATGGACAAATAATTGATTTGTTGACTACTATAGAGACTGGAAGCACAATGTATGCTAGGAAATGGGTCTACATTAATTGATGATGAGGATGTCGGACACCTTAGTTAGTTCCTATGCCTAGGATATACAGGAATGTCAGGGTAGTTTGGAGCTGCTGATGGAATGGCTGTACACCAGTTCCTCCTTATATATGAAAAGTGATGCTAGATCTATCTCTCTGTAATAGTGTAAAATTCAATTTCATATATATTTTCCTTTGATCATATACTTTCTTACTTTCTCTGTTAAATAGTTAACAGGAATTTTCTACATCATTTGTTCCAATTTCTTTTGCCTATATCATTGCTAATGACGATGCATTTCTACTTCTTATACGAAGATACAAAGAGGAAACGGTCAGGTTGCAAAAAAACGTACTCCAGCTTTTTTAAGAATCTCCTACATTTAGAACTCCCCCTGAGTACAAGAAAAAATGTTTTAAATTAAGGTCTGCCTACATCTGCCAATTCCAAAATGAAATGAAACTGAACCAAGTGATAAAATTTGATAGGAGGTTTTTCACCAAAACTTCTGTCTTGGTAAAAACCGGAGACCAAACTTGGTCTTGGTTCTTCATCATAACTTCTTCTATCAAATTTTGGACGAAATCCATTGGTGGTTTGTCTCTCCGTGTGCACATGAACACACACACATACGCAGGCAAAAAGAAAAAACCCTCAACGAGCTGCATTAGAGAATTTGGGTACATGGTTTTATTACTCGAATTGCAGATTCGTATCATATTTGAAACCAAATCATCCGCCAACAGGTTGATTGTATATTAATCTGTCTATTCATGCTCATCTAAACGCGATATCTTGCAAACGTAAGAAGCTAGATGGCTGAATTTTAGTAAAGGCTTTTTACACTAAAATTCTAGATCTGTGTCTGACTTTAAACTAAGTCCGTCTACGGGTAGACGGTGTGTATGTGAAGTCAAATATACTAGGTTGGATTAAAGAAATCTGGTAACAGTTCTGTTGTTGTTGTTGTTTCATGTCCCCCTTGCCCAAAATTAGACCAGATCCATGACACCATGTCGCTCTAACAACTCCACAAGTCCTTTGCCCTCTTCACTCCACAGCTGCCTCGCAGAGGCGCCAATACAGTCAATGATATGGGCAGGAGAAGCAGGACAGGAACAAAGGCAAGAAGAAAAAGTCTTTTCCTTATCGATGAATTTTAAGTTTTTAATGTGTCCACTACGCAACCTGGCCAATGCAGTCAGAGCGGATCTTGTGCCTACGGACTGTAGAGACAGACCAGGACGGTTTCCGGCATACCAATCATGTGTGGGAGGATTTTTCCAAGCGGAATTTACTTTAGCCTTGTGAATAGAAAAAATTTCGGACGTGAAGAGTTCACTAGAGGTTGCAGAAGGAAGAGCACTTCCCTCTTTCGCAAGCACGTCTGCCTCCTCATTGCCAAATACTCCAACATGGGATGGAATCCATTGGAAGCAAACTCTACATTCCTGCGAAAGTGTAGCAATTTTGGAAATAACCTCTTGAGCGGTTTTTTCTCGAATTTCCGGCCAATTTTTTAAGTATTGAATTGAACTCTTGCTGTCCGTCAAAATACAGATGTCGCTATTTTCAAAATGTAGGGCAAAATTTAAGGCTTCTCGGATGGCAAGAAGTTCCGATCGGAAAACCGAACAGTTATCTGGGTTGCGAAATCTGCAGCTAAAAACCAAACCGTCCTCGGCCTTAGCATAAACGCCGCTGCCAGTCCTACCTGAGTCCGATTTACTACCATCAGTTTAGAGTACCAGGGCCTGAGAAGGGATGTTGTTGATTAGTTCCAGTGACAACTGCCTCATCATTTCTGGGTGCTGAGTGTGCTTAAGGGCTCTAGTCAATAATTGGTCATTAAAACTAACTCTATCCAAAGAGGTATTTGGCGTCAAGCAGCTAAAAGGGATACATGGTTCAATGTTAAAATCCAAGAGACCTCGTTTCCACATGACCCCAACGGGGCTGTCCTTTTTCAGTCTCTGAAATGCATACTCGATTCTCTTAACTATTCGACTAACCTAAGCACAAAACGAGTCTTATTGTGTAAGTATACCAGAAAGTCGAGGGGAGTTCACTCTCACCGGATTTAGTAGTTTTCTTTGGAAGAAATGAATGTATGAGAAATTTTAGTCTCGACTAATGACGAAACTGAACGAATAATCATTAATATAATATCAAATACGTTTCTTTTTAACATGATGAATATATTGGTAGAGAGATATAAAAAAGGAATTTATATTTGCAGAATATCTCTTTGGATGGTTGCAAACTACTGGGTCAAACTTAGTTGTATTAATGTCTCGTTTTGTAACGTCAGGAGGCCTACTTTGGATCGAACTTGGTAATTTCGAAACATATTCAGATGAAGAGGATGACACTTTCTCTCCAAACCACCACAGCACACTAGCGGGATGACATTTGACTTCGACGTATTTTGAGTGCATCAAGTCCCAGTACAAAGTGTATCTTCGGTGGAATCGGATCTCGAACTTGAGACCTCTGCCACTAAGGTACCGCGGCTCTGCAATCTTCTGGGAATCATAAGAAAATTACCAAGAAGAAGAAATTGCATGTTGAATAAATGCGTCTTTGATAAATAAGCTGAAAATTTCCTTCTTTTCACTGCTTGAAGCATGTATTTTCTTCTTATCACTGCATTAAATATGTCGATTAAGTTACACATTTACTTTTATAAAGGCATTTTCGGGGTGTTCCTATAATTGATCCGATATAGTTTATAGTACTGGCTGATCTAAAAATAGGAAAACGTTGAAAGATAAATACAAGTGGTACACAACATTCTTTTCTGAAAGAAATAAAAGAAAAACCATGCGAACAAAAATGTTTTCGTTCGCGTCATTTGGGAGCCGATATACAGAAAGAAATAATCACAACCAGGAACCGAATCGGTTATTAATATCCCTCTTGAGAATTCACACACGGAAAGGTACTACAGCGAACAACTCGGCGACAAGTCTTTTTAAGTTGGTCCAAATCGATCAGGGTTACTAAAGGTTTTGTATGCAATTCTTTCTTGCTTTCACTTACTGTGGCTTATAGAAATTCGTTTCAGGAACAAATTTTGTCAAGGAAGTACTTAGCACAAGTAGACGGACCCATTCAACGACAAATCCTGCATTAACTTTATAGAAAGCCCACTAAGTTGTTTTGTACGTCGAGTTTCGTTGGATTCATTCACGTAGCACGCATAAAGTAAACAAATTCGAATTTGTATCCCGTCTTAAATGTCTTAGATTAATCCAGAGTATATACAAATCAGCAAGTGTTGAGATAAAAGCTTACTGATAACCGTAGCTAAATATTTAGGTATCATAAAAATATTTGTAGTGTTTTGTCAATTAAGTCAATCTTGATTTTAACAGGGGATTATCATAAAGTTTTCTAATTGATAACTTATCTTTCGGAGAGTATTTACACTACTAAGGGTTTTGGTAAGTAAATTCATTTATTTTTAATTAACCAATTTTATTTTATAGATGGCGATGAATTAATTTTATAATTCAGCAATTTTATGTAATTAGTTTGCCATTGGTTATTCATTTGACTCAAAATTATCTGATTTTTACCCATTAATGCCTAGCTTCCCTTTTTAGGAATGATTTCATTGAAAACTCACAGAAATTATTCTTTCAACATAAATTTGACACGAAAGTATAATCTAAAGTATTTGTATTTTTATATTCAATCGATGGCGGTTGGAAGTAGGCGTTCCGTTGATGATGTTTATTTTCAAGTCAGACTCGAAAGGAGTTTTTTGGAATGTCGTGAAAAAGAAGGGTAAGTTTGTTCAATTATTTATCAATTAATTTGTTTGCATTTAACAAATATAATATAAATACAGTTGTAAGAATAAGTTCTTTTTTTCGGAATTTCACATAATTTTACATTTTGACAGGTTTTTTTTTGCATTTTGCAATATATCCCTAAATTGGGACGCTAGGCTTAGTAGGGTATTGAAACATGATTTTTTTTCAGGAACGATTTTTAAGTAATTTTCCAGTTTATTTCACTGCATGTAATATTAGTATAAAAATATTATTGAAAAAATGCGCCTTGTATATTAATGGGTTAAAGGATAGTATTTATTAATTTACCTACGATTGGGCGCATTATTTGAAGTCCCTACAATAAATAAAACGATAGGAATGTGTTTGTTGGATATGTTGCACTCGACTAATTATGGATTTATGAGCACAGTTTTATTTGAAATCCTCGTGCAAGTGACAAATACTTTTTTTTATTCATAAATAATTATTAGTTCATTTTTAGCCCAATCGACAGTTCATAATCATTATTCATTTAATGTGAGTTTGATATACCCATACAAATCATCTCAATTCTTGATAACACGTTGTCATTCAATTTGTGATTTTTCAGGTCGGAAGTCTGTCTTCCCTTTACACCAAAGTATTGAATTCCTAACTCGATAATTTGAAGGAGAGAAGGAAAATCTGGATTCGAATCTGAGGAATCATTTTCCATAGTCGATTTTTTTTAGCAGAACTCATCAAATTATTCCTTCTTAACAACAATTTGATAAATTTCCAACTAAAACAAATAGAAATTCTATACCTCGATTTTTCAAACGTTTCCGATTTCTGAAAATGAAGTTGAGATTTCCTCGCTTATAATTTTTTGTATTGTGTTATTTACAGATATTTTTTTCGACACAATTATCTCGTGTTTGTTAGTTTGGTTTTATTACCAGAATAGGCATATTGAAGATTGGAATTAGTATTTAAAATTCTGCTGTCAGCAACAGATTCATTTTCTTATAGGTAATACGTTAAAGCGGTTTTGCGGTTATACGTTATGCTGCCTGAGAACTGTTTTTTAAAATCTAACAAATTTACGCTTATAAAAATTTGGACGGATTTAAATATTTTGTTAACCATAAGTGAAAACAAATTAATTTAACAGATATTTAATTACAAAAAAGAAAATACATAAGAAGTAAACAATAGTGATAAAAATATACCTTCTGCGCGCAACGCAGCAGCATCCAGTGATTGCATTAACAATATTGTCTATAATCAACTAACCAATTAAGATAGAATCAAACAATAAAAATACTGCTTCAGGAAAAATTATAACACATTAAGATTAAACTAATATAATGGAAAAAATGGAAGAGAACTCGAAAGGCGAACTTTTTCAAAGTGCCACTCGCCATCGGAGTTCTAATATGGATAAATTTTCTGTCAATGGAATGACTTAATAGTCAAATAATATTCCCTCTGTGGTCTAAATGTATCCAATAATTGAAATAATGTAGGAAAACCCTTTCTTAAATAAGAAAAACTTCATAAAGTCTTCTTAACCAAATCCAATAAAGAAATAGAAGATAAAATTAACATTACCTTCTGCCAAATATACCAGTAGAAACAACACCATCGTAGCAATTCAAAAACAAAGGATCTTAAGTCTATAAGCTAGCAAATCTAGCTCCATCTATTGAGAAAAATTCTAACTAAATTAACAGAAATTTAGAAGCTCTTCAATCCTTTTTTGATTAAGTTATTATATTATTAAGAAATTATTATTATTATTTGGGTAGCCGTTAGCTTTTAAATTATTACTTAAATTATCAAAAGTTGCGACGAAAGTTGAATGGGTATTACAAATAATTTTTATTCTATTAATTTGAGAATGAATAGTGTTTTTCAATATTTTAATATTAAGATTAGTTTGAAAGTCACAAAGTGTAATAGCTTTGAAATTAAAGTCTTTTCTTTTATCATAAATGCCAATAGAGACACCTGAATCCAAAATTTCAATTACCAAATCCAAAAAATTGCATTTGTTAATTTCATTATTGGTTTTGTTTAATTTAAGTTCTTCTGGATAGCAATTAAATATAGATTCAAAATCATTAAAATAAAACACAATCAAGTAATCAATGGAACGATAACCGTAAATAATTTCATTTTTAATAAGTTCTCTTTCGAATGAATGTAGAAATACATTAGCCAATGCACTAGAATAGCAACTAGCCATAGGAATGCCAAAAGACTGCTTATAATAGTAAATTCCATTAAAGAGATAATTTTCACATATATTAACATTGCAAATCTCTAACCATTTATTTTTATCTATTAAATCAGTATTAAGGTATAAATCATATAAGTTTGAGCAGGCTTCAATTAATTTTTTATGTGGGAGGCTAGTAAATAAATTCTCAAAATCAAATGTGTAATGTTAAATATTTTATTTTCTTTATGAAAATTCAAAATTTCAATGTTACTATCAATAATGAAGTTCTCTTCTTCTTTGATTTTATTAAGAATAATTTTAAGAATTTTGAAGAAACATTTTCTAAAATAAAAATTATAACTGCCAGTGCTACAAGTAACAAATCTGAATTTTAATGAATTTTTATGAAATTTAATAGTTTAGAAAAGGTAAGGATAAATTAAATTACTGGTATTAATTTTAGTTTTTTTTAACAAGGGCGAACATTCTCTTATCCAATTCTTTTCTGCCAAATTTAATTAGTTGATATGTTTTATTTGAATTATATTCATTAAGAATAATTTCCTTAAAGTGGAATTTACACATTATGCAAAAATTATTCCCTACTTTGTCAACTGTGGTAACAACAAATTTACTTTTTAAATTATCAATTTCTTTTTTAAGATGTTTGTTGAAGAAAATACCTGTATTAATAATTTTTCTTTTATTTTTGTTTATCCTATTTTTGGTCTCCATCAGAATGCGCTGTTCCCACTCTTCAAATCCTTCAATAGGCCGATGATATTTTTTAGCTATTTTTGCAATGAATTTATCCAAGTCTCGATTAATGGAATAAACTACTCTTATATGACTCACTTTAGTTCTTAACCTAAATTTAGTTCCCTGTTTCATAATATCTCGAAGATAGAGATTTTACAATATTTAAATTACCCGTAATAACATGTCCCCTATCTTTATCAATAATTTTTTTTTATATTCGTCTTCATTACAATAACAGTGTGTACTATCTATCTCATTCAAATTTTTACGATAGAAATTATAGTTACAAATTTGCTTCTTAACAGTCCTTGAAAATTTAAATGCAGTTGAGATTATATAAATATTTAAGTATTATATAAGTATTTTTTTATTATTTAACTTGTTAAAGATATTTCTATAATCTCAACTACATTTAAATTAAACTGCATTTAAATCTAACTCTCTTCGAGATATTATGGAAAAGGGAACTAAATTTAGGTTAAGAAATAAAGTGAGTCATAAAAGAGTAGTTGATTCCATTAATCGAGACTTGGATATATCCATTGCAAAAATAGCTAGAAAATATCATTGGCCTATTGAAAGATTTGGATAATGGAAGCAGCGCATTCTGATGGAGACCAAAAATAGGATAAACAAAAATAAAAGTAAAATTATTAAGGTATGTGACTACCGTAAATTCCTCGTTTTGCTGAAAATTTTCGAAATTTGTTTTATTTGTTCATGTTATAGCTCATAGATTTAGGTATCTGGAAATGCTTTATTTTTGTTTCTACTATAATTACAAGTAAAGTTATAGCATAAATAATAAACAGGAAGTGACAATTCTGATATCGGGAGTGGAAATTTAAAGAGCCTTAAAAATACAAACAAATTAGTTTGAACAACTATTTTTTAATTTTCAAGCAATATATTGTCTAAAAATATAAATTTAAGCTTTCATTTCTTATTTTTATTGTTTTACTGGTTTTTGGAAACACTTTAAAAAAATACAAGACAACAGTAATTACAGTAATTGCAACAGTAAAAATTATTTTTTGACGCTCAAATTTCAGTTTTATAATTTAATTCAGTTTATTTTGAACTGTCACATGTTCTCAATTGTTTTCAAATATAAATTTATCCATTGATGCTTAAAAATTACATGGAAATTGACAAAAGGCTAATTCAGATATCGAGACGCCACTCACTACCTACTACGCAAAATTATTCAGACAAAAATCTAAAAAGCTAAAAAACACAAAAGTCGTTTAAAATCATGTAAAAGAGGATTTGACTTGTAAATATGCCGAGTTTTAAGATTCTAAGGTGAGTACAAAATTTTTTGTACTGTATGAAAATCTTTAAAAGAGCTTTCTGAGAAATTGTGTTTTTCGATATTTTTCTTTGTGGCAAACATCATTTTGAAAAATGTTTTTAATATATTCAAATGAAATTTGGCCAAAATGTTTTATTTGTTTCTAGCTATGTTTTGATCTAAAATCTAAACTCTCTGCCTATATTTATTTATTTTAATGACTTTTTAGTGAAAAAAATCGATGATTTTTTATTAAAAGTTCACAAAGTTTGGAATATCTCCAAAACTTTTAGAGGTATTAAAAATTTTTTGGATCATAACACATATAAGCATGTTAGCTATATACTGTGCAACATTTGATGAAATATATTCAATAGAACTTATTATAGGAGGTTTGGCGTAAGTGCAAATTTTCACTAACATTTTGCTAAAAATTCCCTATATTTTGAAAGTCAACGGAAATTTCAATGAAATCACATTGGAATTCTTAGTTTTATAATTAATTTTAATTAAAAACATGAATTTTTCATCAAATTATAAAAAATTAAAAAAAAAAAATGCGCCGAAGCTAGTCAGTCACATAGAGGTATTTTCTTCAACAAACAACTTAAAAAAGAAATTGATAATTTAAAAAGTAAATTTATTGCTACCACAAAGCAGGGAATAATTTTTGCATAATGTGTAAATTCCACTTTAAGGAAAGTATTCTTAATGAATATAATTCAAATAAAACATATCAACTAATTGAATTTGGAAAAAAAGAATTGGATAAGAGAATTGAAAAGGAAAAGGCTACCCAAGTAATTTATTTTACTATAACCTCCATTACTCCATCCTCCTATATACTCCAGCATTTTTTTATTTTTTAAATCGATTTAAAATGCTTCGAAACGAACAATATCATTTAAAAAAAATTCTAGACAGTTTTTTTTAAAAAAAATTGCAATCAAAGTTCGCCTCTCAGAAAACGCGGGAAAAACGATCCATTTTGGCGCGAAACGGGTCTGACGTCATAGTTTCCTGACGGGGAGACACACGTTTCCTTCCCGTTCGCTCTCTATAGAGATTATCTTTTTTTCTATATTTTCTGACTATCGCATCAGATAAAATAATGTCGGCAAGATACAAGTATTGTATTGTTCCCAAATGTAGTAATGCAACTCCAACGACACCCGATAAATTATTTAAAAATGTGCAAAAAATGATGTTATTCGCAAAAAGGGGTATAAAGCGATGAAGAGAGATCCGAAGCTTAATCCGAAATTATCAGCAAGCAGCATTCGTCATGTCTGTGGAGATCATTTTGATGTGAGTTATTAATCTATATTATATCTATTAAAATTGTATATCATGAAGCACAGTAAATGCAGAATTCGATATCTTTTTTGTTTTTAAAAGAAGTAGAAGGTGAAGTTAGCAGCCCCCCCAGAAGATATTTTAAAGATAATAGATAAATTTAATTAGTTTTTTCTCGTTTGATTACATATAATTTATTTTTTTACCCTTTGAGGGGCCATGGCTTTTAAGATTCTTTAAGATTCTTTTTTTTAAAAAAAAAAACTTGCTCTTGTTATTTTATTGCATAAATTTTTTCAATGGATATTCGAGTGTTTCTTATATTTTTTAAAAAATACAGTACTATTGAAAATTAATAAGAACATCTTAAAAATTAGTTTAAATTCACGACTTTTTTGATAATGAAATTCGTTTTCATTCGTAGTTCAACAAAATAATTCGCGGAATTAATTTTTTGATGCAAAATAAATACCTTATAATCAATGAATGTATTAAAATCAAAATTTGTCTTCAAAAAGTTAGTTAAAGAAGTATAAGGTGAGGTTAGCAGGAAAAAAGAAATAGATATTTTAAAGCAAATAGTTAAATTTAATTTGTTTTTCCCTCTATTATCCCCCTTTTTTGATTACATGGAATTTACATTTTAAGAAACCATTGATACCCCCATAACAATATCAGGAAGTACTGTAAAGAAGAGCCTTGAATTTCATATTTGTTCTGTTTTTGATATAAGTATAAGATGATGTTAAAAGCATAAGTACCTGTATGAGCTCGTATTGAAAGATTACGTGGTAGCCACGTGTAGTTTTAAGGTTCTATTGTTAATTAAGGTTTATAAATAGATTTAATATTTTTTTTGGCACCGATTTTAAAAAGAAAATTATTTTATACTTTTCAAACCACGGTTTTGTTTAATTTTTTAAAAGTCTATTTTTATTTTTTCACATGAAAAGTTAAGCTCGGACACATACATGGAAACGTAGCTGGCCTTTAGCGGTTTCCTGCATTTTTTATTTATGCTGATTCATCCACACGGGGATAGTGATGATTTAATAGCATTACTAGAATTAATTTATTTCTTCATTTTCAGTAGATTTTTTTTATGGGAGTTTAAAAATTCCCTTCCTTTTTTTCATGCCGAATTCGGTTAACATTAAAAAGAAGTTAAGCTAGAATTAATTTTGTTTCATCGGTTCTGTTTTTTATTCTTTTTTTTTTATTTTTTAAGCACTTTGTCTATCTACAAATTAGTATACACACCATGGGATACTATTTGGATTCTGAGTTATGACAGGGTTTTTTTAAAGCTAAGTTCAGCATTTTATTTTATTTTTTGTTTTATCTTGTTTCATTGAGGAGGATTATAAGACGAAAAAAGGATAAATTTTACCGTTGTGCTTATATTCCTCGTATCTCAGTCATCATAAAATCGGATTTTTTCTTGAAATACATTGCCATAATTGTAGAATCAATCCTTGGCAAATTATCCGATTTATCTAGTACAAAACCAAAATCCATTGTGAAATTGAACGTTGAATAGTAGAAAAGCCAAAAACTTCACTTTTAAAATGTTAGCTGGTACAAACGCTTTGATTGAAAGCAGGGCACAAAAGTAGCGAAAGAGAAGTATGTGAAGGAAGGAAACTTTGACGTCAAAATCTACTCTGCCAATGAGAGTGCGTTTTGGATTGCATCATGATTCCTGCTATTTCATTGCATCTTTCGCTCTCAATATTTAAATAAATAAATTTTTATGTAAAATTTCAATTGCATATTTGAAATTAGAATGATTTTTTCTGCAAATGGGATGACTTTCACGTGTTTTAAAAAAATGCTGAAGTTCCCCATTGCTACGATGCGTTGTTTCTACTGGTATATTTGGCAGAAGGTAATGCTAATTTTATATTCTATTTCTTTATTGGATTTGTTTAAGAAGACTTAAGACTAAAGTAAGGTTTTTCTCCTACAATATTTGAATTATTGTATAAATTCAGGCCACAGAGGGAATATTATTTGACTATTAAGTCATTCCCTGACAGAAAATTTATTCATATTAGAACTCCGATGGCGAGTGGCACTTTGAAAAAGTTCGCCTTTAGAGTTCTCTTCCATTTTTTCCATTTTATTTGTTTAATCTGCATGTGTAATAATTTTTATTGAAGCATTATTTTTGTTGTTTGATTCAATCTTAATTGGTTAGTTGATTATAGACAATATTGTTAATGCAATAACTGGATGCTGCTGCGTTGCGCGCAAAAGGTATATTGTTATCACTATTGTTTACTTCTTTTGTTTCCTCTGTATTTTCTTTTCTGTAATTAAATATCTTTCTTTTGTATTTTATTGGAAGTTGTTGCATTTTTGCGCCATTCTGTTTAATGTAAAGTTTAATTTTTTTATCTCTTGTTAAATTATTTCACTTGTACTTAATAAAACAGAAAGTGAATGTTCAGTATCTTAAATATACAGATCATAACAATTCAACTGTAACTAGATCATCTATTTTTTTACGATCAGTGGTTTCAATACCTCTCTGCGATCTTAATATCTTATCTATCTTAACATTTAAAAAAAAATTTGAATTAAGAAATTTATAAACCAGTATTTAAGTAAATACGAAGTACAGTATTGTATTTACGTAACAAGAAAAAACAAAGATACTTCTTTAAGTTAATAAAATGATATTTTATCAATAATCAAGAAATTCTTTAAAGAAATTAATTTATGAAAATCCAGCCGCGATGGCGGGGATTTGGCAGAAGAGCCTCAGTTTCGTAGAATGACTGTTCCGAAGCCTGATTTCGCAGAATTTTCATCATATATCGGAGGAAGGGTACTTTAAATCCGTCGTCCTGGATCAAACGCCACCCCCCTAGAATTGGTGTGAAATTCTGAAGAGTAAAGTGCCATGCCAGGGCCCTTCACAATATGGAGCTTTCGTATATTAAGAATCGAGTATGTATTTTGAAGCAATATCTCTTCCTGCGCCACAATTTTTTGTGTAAGGACCACGTACCAAATTCAAATTATCTCGATCGTTTTAGGTTTGAATTATCGTGCTCATATACAGACGGACATCCAACCCACATATTTGGCTCTAAATTTGATACGGATCGGCAAATGTGATGTTCTGACTACATACCAAATTTCATCCATCTGTCTCTTTACACTTTTTGGGTTATCGTGTTCACTTGCACTGAGGGATAGACAGACTTAGTTACAAAAATGGCTTTTTCGGACTCGGTGTGGCCTAAAACGTGAAGATCCACTAAAATTTTGAGGTCACATTTTTTGACTACTATATATATGAGAAAATAACTAGTATCGGTTTTCTTACGTCTTGAGCAGATTTAATACAATAAAGGAAATTAACTAAGTTTGAAGTTATTTTTTGAATTATAGGAAATAATTTAATCTAACGAGGTTTATAAAGAAAGATTCGTTAAAAATTTCATATTCTTGAAGAAAAAAAAATACCCTTTTCGCTTAATTGTTTTAGTGTAAAATCTCTGCGAAAAAGGCTTATTTCCTTAGCATAAATACTTAGGTGTTAAACACTCTTGATTTTTGTAACATCGTAACAAGTTTTCCTAAAATGGAAAGAAAGCACTTCCGAAACCCGCTTGATGCTTTCCCCTGTCAGTTGACATTTCTAACTGTCACATATTTCTTTCTCGGGAGACGAATCAATCAAATTGAGTGAAAAAAGCAAGCTAGAGTCAATCACACAATTCATTTATATTATTTTGACATCTCGAGATATCCATATTTGTATAGAAGGTAGTAAATTGCCTTTCAAATTGTATACGTTCTATTTCGGATTTTTGACAAGTCTTGAAAGTCAGGTTATTTGAATGCGAAATCTGTTTTACTAAGCCTTTTAATATTTTCATTATATTTCTTACAACTTTCAGCGTAGATAAGTTAGATTTAATTGATTCTTAAGTTTTTTCATGCGTCTGACATAAGAATCTAGAAGCGGTTTAACTAAAAACATTTTGGCATCCCATTTTCGATCTTATACTGTATTCTAAAGTAATTTTCTTTTCTAAAAGAATATAATTCATATTATATACCAAAATTGTACATGATTACGAATGTGCTAGCTTTTGAATAGTTCAATCGAGGCTGCATCACTAAACTAGAATGAAATCAGAAACTAGAATTAAATTTGTTCCCCAATATATGAAAGAAAATGTTTCCAAAAATGCAGCATGATTTTTATCATTTGGCCAAAGTTTATAATAAATTACCCATGAAAATAGTTCAAATAAAATCAACCAGTTTTAGAATTTATCTTAAAGATTTTCAAGATATCTTTTTTCGTGTATAGATCAGAAAATATTTCTAAACACAGATAAAATAAAAAAAAATATAGGAGAAATTGTTGAAAGGGATCTTAAAGTATTTCTGAATGTTTTCGCATTTTAAAGTTATATATTTAGCAATGTTGTTTAAAGAATTATGTTAAAGAAATTTCAATACGTAAACAGCTGTCAGACCCGTTGAAAAGATGATTCCTCTGCACTTTCAGGGTTATTTTTTTCGCATTTTGTGCATTAAACATGACAAGGATACATTTTTCTTTCTCTTGCTTGTCATTTATCCCTGAAAATGAAAACTAAATATTGCTGTTAGTTCAGTCAGTTTAAGTAAGTTTTCAAAGAACATTCATGTTCGATTCATTTTAACTTTCTCGCATACGAAGTAGAAAAGAGAAATATTGCAAAAAAAATTCGATCTTGAGATTTTGATGAATCTCCACATTTCAGACCTCCCGAAGTCTGAGAAAAAACTATTTCCAGAATTATGTCTGCCTACGAACAGTATAATTCGAAAACGAAACGAGCTAGAAGGATGGGATTTTATACTTGGTTTTACACCAGAATTGTAGATTTCAATCAAATTTAGAGCGATATCCATCAGAAGGATGTCTGCCTGCTCGTCCAAGTGTGTGTGAGCAGAATAACTAAAAAAATCTCCGACGAGCTAGATGGATGAAACATGACATAGGGAAAAGCGGGGTAAAGGTTCGAAGGCCTGTTGGAGCTAAAATATTCGACATAGATCTTATCAGATTTTAATTTAAAATATTCATTGTTTATCGGAGTACAATATATCTTTCCAGAAAAGTCACAGTTTTGTTACTTTTTTATCAATGATTTTTTGTAAAAATGTCAAACTACCCCACTTAGTGGCGCAAAACCGGGTACACATGTTAACGTTGTGGTAAATTAGGAAAACTCGGTTTTCAGTGGAAAAGTTGCAATCATTTTTACTTTATATGACAATTTAAGATTATTAGTTACAAAATTCACATGTAAAGCAATTGTCTTCTTCCTCCGCGCCGCTGCAGCTTTCATGGGTACAGCTAAGACAGTTTTTACATTGGATTAAACCTTCTTACTTATTTAAATTTGAAAATACATTATTAAAATATAAACAATCAACTTCTGATGTGTTTTATCGTCTTAATAGGAGGAATCATCAATACTGATTGTCCCGGTCTTACGCCACTTGGAGTACCCGGTTTTACCCCTAATGCAGAGGTTATAAAAAGAGAAATAGAACCGCGCAATTATTGGAGTAAATCCTTATTATTTGATAGAGTATAAATCCTTAGTAAACGTATAATAAGGTGGATAAAATATAGTTTTTATAACTGTAATGATTTTTATTAAGGATAGTTTTAAATGAAACGAACATTAGAGAGTTGACGTCTTAAAACAAATAAACCTTCACAGATAAAGTGAATTCAGCAGCTACAACACGTCACTCTGTTCCTTTTTCCTGGCTAGTAGAGTATTCAGTATCTGCGTGCTAGATAGGAAAAATAATAGCGCCAGAATTAAGGGTACCAGGTTTTACTCCACTCTCCCTTATAGTTTAATTACCAGAATTACAGACGTTTAACAGAGTTTGGACGATTCTTCTTGGAAGGGTTGCCTGTCTGTTGGCCTATCTCACTTGGTCAGGGGAAAGAGGTCCAAATGTATATTCAGTTTTCTTCACTGTAGATCATATTTTGTACGTCCATCGGAAAGTCAAGGGGAGCACACTCCCGCTGATTCTTTTGCATATGAGAGATAGTATTGAAAATTTAGCGATACTTTGGAGTGATCGGAAGAATTTCAACTTTTCAAAACTAATTTTTCTGGCGGAAGACAGAGAAGATTTAGAATTTTCTCGGTTTTTGAACAAAAATTTCTCGAATTGATCTTACAATCTTAATTTATTTCAACAACTAAATATTTATTTTAATTTTTTTAAATTTTATTTTCATTTTTTTCATTTTAGTTTTATTTTTTATTTTCATTTCTTGTTTTTTATTTTCATTTTTATTTTTTAATTTTATTTTTTGTTGCCGATTGAATTTTTAATTTGTTTTAAGGGAAAATTTCAAAATCTTGTCCATTCTTTCTCTCTTCTTAAATATAAAAAAAATTTACTTTGACGCTAATTCTCATAAAATCAGTTTCATAAGAATAATTCTTCTAATGAAACAGCTTCGATTTATTTTTCTTTCATAATTCCACTTCACTATTCATTTTGAACTTATTTTTTCCATTAATAAATGCGATTATAGAATATTCTATCAATAAAATATACGAGAAATCATATTAAAAATCTCTTAGGTTTGAATAAGTTAATGAAATGAAACTTAAAATTCCGTTTTTAACTGTTTCGAGAATAACAAAATGTCATACTCTTTTAAAGTTAGGTGGAAAATTTGAATTATTTTCTTAAACTTGAAAGTTTTGTCATTAATCTTACAAACTCACGTTTTAATTCCTTTAACATAGATCAAATAAATAAAATTAGCTTCAATAATATCAACCAGCAAAGTTAATTTTTGTTTAATCCCTATTTTATCCATGAAGACTGTTTGCGATTTTATTATACCTCAAGTTCGTGCGTTTGCTTCTCTGTGTCACTGATTATTTTATCTTTGAAGTTTAGAGAATATTCGACAATTCAACATAGATAATTCTAATCATTGCTTATTCTGCATTAATTCTACATGAAACATTCTTATAATCTAACGTTTCCGTCTATCAACCGATTGTCGCATTTTCTTTTGTGTCACTTAGAGTGAATGTTATGAAAAACGTGTCTAATTAAGTTCTATGATAAGAAAGTTATCATGCTATCCTTTCCCATTATTATCTCTTATATGTATTTTAAGTTTCAAAATGTTACAAGTCATCGGTTTTATTATTGTTTTCAATCCTATGAGTATTTCCTCTGCAAATGTGTTATCGGGAATAACATCTTTCAACATAGCCTTAAAAAATGTATTACTCATTATCTCATGCTAATTACGCACGCGCAGATAAAAAAATTCATGATGACGTTTTATTTAGATAAAAGATATCTCATTGGCTGTCGAATTGCTTAAATAATGACACACATGGGAAAAAGTTCATTCTGCTTCTTTCCTTTGATCACTTTTTTAAAATCGAGTCAACTGAAGGCGTTTTACAAAATTCTGCCTTCGCAAGTTCTTACTATTCTAGGCGGGGGTTATATAACTGTCGATCAACTGGATTCACCTCTTGAAGATGACGATGATCAGCTCTATTCTTGCAGATTATGCGGCGAGACTTTCACTCTTTCCAGCAGCTTGAAAAAGTATGAAAGACTGAGACACGGAAACAATAATCACAGTTGCTTCAAATGTAAACGAACTTTTAAAAATATCGACGGTCTGAAATGTCACATTGTGGCGCACAACGATGATAATGATTGTAATTCAAGGAATAAAAGGCAGACACGTTATTCATCTCCGCAAGCAAGTCCCTCCGGTCTTCAATCGGGTGGTGATGGTCCAATCCGAAGACCCAAAGCCGCACTCAATACTTTTGGAGTAGTTAAAATCTTTCCCAGTGCTACCGTTTTAAAGGACTTGTAACTTTTTTGAACAACAGTGAAAAAGAAACCATCAAAATCCTCGAACAGAGAGCCCAAGAAAAGAGTGGCATCAAATTCTATTTAAACTGCAAAATCCGTTTCGTTAGTTACATTACAGAAACAGAAAAGGAATCCTGCCATTCCTTTTTCCGCTCCAAATGTGAAACGTGCCTTCTCGACGAATCACCGAAGGAGAAAGTGAAAACGGGTTTCGAGAAAATCGAAACGTCATGCGAAGAATTCGAAGTAGCGGATGGGTTATAGACGAAATTTTATACCTCGAAGTCAACACCCGTGTTTATCGTCCCCTGGATGAGCCTCTGCCATCAGCTATATCAAAGAAGAAGGCCGTAATTGACATCAAGAACTCAGATGATAAGTGTTTCCTCTGATGTGTTTTGGCTTCCCTTCGTCCCGTTGCAACAAATCCTCAACGAGTGAACAATTATCTCCCCTTTGAAAAGGACAATTATGTGAAAAATATTTCATTCCCCATTCCCCTGTCTCAAATCAAAAGATTCGAAAAAATGAACAATATTTCAATCAACGTGTTTGGATTCGATGGTGAAGACTTCCCCCTGAAAGTCACAACAGCAGGAAAAGAGAGGCATGTTAATCTGCTTCTGATTTCTGATGGAGAGAAGAGACATTACACACTCATCAAAATTATGAATCGTTAGCTGTACGATTTAACGAAGTATAAGCAAAAGAAATTTTATTGCGATTTCTGCCTTTATCGGTTCTCCACTGAAGAAGGGCTCACGAATCATCAACTCGACTTTCGGAATCATGTGATTCAAAAAATTAGAATGCCCACTGACGAAGAAAAATGGTTAAAATTTAACAATTATCGGTTGCAGTTACCAGTGCCTTATACCATCTATGCAGATTTCGAGTGTATTCTCGAAAAAATTCACACCTGTGAGATGAATCCTAAAATTTCCTCAACACAACCCATCACTAGACATGTTCCCTGTGGTTTCGACTATGTTTTTGTAGGACCCAATGATCGAATGGTTAGACCTCCCACCGTCTACCGAGGAGAAGATGCAGTTGATAATTTTTTGAATAATTTAATCGAAGAATATTAGATTCTTCGTAAAATATTTGAAGTGAAGCCAGTGGTTTTCACTGATGAGGACAAGAACAATTTCCAATCAGCCGTGAACTGTTGGGTTTGCGAGCAACCCTTGAATGGAGATAGTGTTCGAGACCACGATCACCTAACAGGTGCCTTTTGGGGAGCTTAGCAAAATAGCTGCAATTAAATTTAAAAAATATCAAAACACATATCCCAATCCTAATGCACAACCTTAAAAACTACGACTCGCATCTCCTAATGCATGGCACTGAAAAGTTTAAGGACCGGAAAATCGAGTCCATTTCCCAGAACACTGAAAAGTTCATTTCTTTCTCATTTGGATACCTTCGTTTCATAGACTCTTTCCAGTTTCTGAACACTTCCCTGGAAAAACTAGTACATAATTTGCAAAATAGCTAACTTCATCTGTGCAATAGCTTTTTTAAAGGAAACGCAGAATTCATGGCACGAAAAGGTTGCTACCCTATGATTATTTCGACTCATTTGCTAAATTCATTGAAACCTCTCTTACACAAAAATCAGCCTTCTACAATAGCCTTTCGAACAAGGAAGTTTCAGACGACGACTATGAATATGCTCAAAGGATTTGGAGCATTTTCAACCTTCAAACTCTCGGTGACTATCATGACTTGTATGTGACCAGCGATGTCCTTATTCTGGCGGACGTGTTCGAAAACTTTAGGAAAGTCTGTTTGGATTATTATAAAACTGATCCATGTCACGTCTACACTGCTCCGGGGTTGGCATGGCAGGCATGTTTGAGAATGACAGGTGTGAAACTCGAGCTGCTTACCGACATCGACATGCATCTCTTCATAGAAAAGGAAATTAGTGGAGGTGTTGCGATGATTAGTCATCGCCTCACCTCTGCTAATAATCCATATCTTCCAAATTATGATCCTACTGGTCCCAATTCATATATTATGTATTGGGATGCGAATAACCTTTATGGATGGACCATGTCTCAACATCTTTCTACGCACGACTTTTCTTGGACTTCCGATAATTTTGACTATATGAACATTCTAAATGCCTCTGATGTGGGTTACATACTCGAAGTTGTTCTTGAATACCCTCCAGAACTCCATTATCGTTATAATTTCTATCCTCTGGCCCTAGAAAAAACCATAGTAAGTCCTTATGAGTATTCTGCCTATAGTAAAGAACTGGTATCCAAAATCTAAACCTTCAAAAAAAATTAATTCCTAATCTTGGAAATAAAAATAAATATGTTGTTCACTATCGAAATTTGAAATTTTATGTGAAATTAGGATTAAAAGTGACTAAAGTTTATAGAATTTTAAAATTCAAACAGAGTCCACGGTTAAAAAATTATATTGATTTTAACACAGAGCAACGCAAAAAGGTGATTAGCAATTTTGAAAAATATTTTTTAAACTGTTAAACAATGCTGTGTTTGGTAAAATCATTCAAAATCTTCGTAACAGAATAAACATAGACTTAGAGACTGAAGAACAACGAAGCAAAAAATTAGTTGCTTCTCCGGGATTTCATTCCTTTTTAATCATAAATAATGACCTTGTTTCAATTCAACGACAAAAAAATTGTCTTTTCTTAAACATACCCATCTATGTCGGTTTTTCTATTTTAGACATCTCAAAAATTCGTATGTATGATTTTCACTATAACTTCTTTAAAATAAGTATATGATGATCGAGCTATATTACTGTTTACTGACACAGATTCGCTTTGCTATACCATTTCCATATTAGATGTTTATAAAGATATTTCAGAACATAAAGATTTATTTGATACAGCTAACTATCCCAAAAATCATTTTCTGTTTAGTCCAATGAACAATAAAGTTTTGGGGAAAATGAAAGATGAACTCTGTGGAGGCATATCGAGCGAATTTGTGGGTTTAAAGGCAAAAATGTACAGTTTAAAAACTTTACAATTCGAAGAACAAACCGCAAAAAGTGTTTCTAAATCTGTTTTGAAAAGTAGAATCTCTCACGAAGATTATAAAAATTGTTTACTTAATGTACAGAGAACACATGGCAGTTATAAAACTACCATGAGTTCACGTCATGTTTTAAATACTGTGTAGTAAAATTTCTTTGTGTCCTTTTGATGATAAATATTATGTTCTCGATGACGGTATTTCGACCTTGGCCGTGGGTCACTGTGACTTAGAATATTAGATTTGTATATATATAAATCATTACTTTAAATTTTTCTTATTTATATTTTATTTGTGTTGTCATTTAATGTATTATTCGCATTTCAATTTCGTATGTTATTCGAGTGATATCATTTCAATCCGGATTGTAAATTCTTCTATTTTTAAAAAGTGATCTGAATAATTGTATATAACATTGAAGCGAATTACATTTTTATTATTCCAATTGCATGTATTTAATCATAATATTTTTTTAAAAATTAGTTTTCCATTTAGCAAAAGCTATAAATTAGTCAGTATTTTATATATCTTATCATTTGCAATGGAATTTCCAGCAATTGCACACCCTTCTTCCATGATCATAAGTAGCCCTTATAACTCGGGAAAAACTTTTTTTGTGAAACGACTGCTCGATTCAAAACTAATTCAACCATTTCCTCTTAAAATTTTATGATGTTATGGCGCGTATCAAAAGCTTTTTGACGATATGCATGATGTTGAATTTCATCGGGGCCGTACCGAGGTGACCCTGCGCCCTTGGCGGAACTGGCAAAGCTGCGCCCCCCCCCTTACGTGACACAATTTCATTCATTTTTCATCCCTTCTATAAAACCCCCACCCGTAAAAAATTATATCCTGCAAATATTTTTATACACATATTTAGTATATTTTATGATTTATTAAATAGGTTTAATAAAAATTACGTGTTCTTAAAAAATACTTTAATGAACTATATTCATACAAAATACGTACACAACAAACTAAATGTATCATCAAATAAATTACAAATTGAACATATTTTCTAAAAGACAGAAAATAAAACAAAATCTATATCTTATTGCAGCTATTAAACATCATTGGCTTTTGTGTGATGTATAATAAAGAAGAGAATTTTTTTGCTTCGCACTTTGTATAGTGTATAGTACATAAATTACTGATAAGAAATAAAAGAAATTAGAGCTGAAATTAAGCGTTGAATTCAAATTTTATTAATATGAAATGACTTTTTCTAGATCAGAGTATCACCTATGAATCTGTTGTTCTGCCACATAAGCAAGTTTACTTTGTAAACCATTATTCTGCTTATGGTAGCTTATGTTTATAATTTTAATATATTTCTAACTAACCGCCTTTAGAGACCAGCTTGTTTGCTTGGTATATCCTGGCTGTTAAACAATTAATACTGAATACATAACTATTTAAATTTTTACCTTTATTGTTTGATAAGATTGAATTGATGCGAATTTAATGAAAATTGAAATTTATGTGAAATTAATTTGCCTTTTTCTCTCCTTGCTTTCGAAATAAAACATTTTAGTGTTAATTGTATTGAGCTAAACGTCTTTGCAAGGCCAAACTAAACAGCAAAAAATTAACAGAAGGAAAAGTTGTAAAATATCTAAACGTCTTATTACATAACGAATAAAAGAATAATATCATGATTTGAAAAACTAAAAAATAATAATAGAAATAATCCTGAAGAAGAAACTAAATTTCCAGAAACAATTTCAAGAAAATTTAGATCGTATATCTTCGGAAGACCCTTCACCGTAGTAACGGATCACCACTCTTTGTGCTGGCTAGCAAATCTCAAGGACTCCTCCGAAAGACTTGCACACTGGGCTTTGAGGTTGCGGGAGTACGACATCAACATCGTCTATAAGAGCGGCCGTAAACATTCCGATGCTGACTCATTGTCAAGAAAGCCGCTTTTCGAAGCAGTAGTCGAGAACTGTGATGAAATTCCCTCCCTTGCAGCTATCACAGATTACAGAAAAGAGCAGCTAAAAGATAAACACTTGAAGTCCATAATTAGAACTCTTGAGAAAGGTGACGGTTACCAAAGTTATCAGATGAGAAACAATTTGCTGTACAAAAGAAGCTATGACCCTATGAGACAACGGTGGCTTTGGGTGGTACCGAAACAACTCCGCCGTGATGTCTTGAAGAGTCTTCATGATGCTCCAGCTTCTGGTAATTTCGGATTTGTCAAAACGTATGACCGAATAAGGAGGAAGTACTGTTGGCGAGGATTATATGGGAGCGTACGCCGATATGTTTCGCATTGCAGAGAATGCCAAAGACGAAAATCTCCACCTCAACTTCCATCTGGACAACTCCATCCTATTAAACCCCCTGACGTACCATTTACTAAAATTGGAGTAGATCTTCTTGGATGATTTCCGATTACACGAAACGGGAACCTGTGGATTATTATTTGTACCGATTATTTGACAAGATTCACAGTTACCAACTGCTGAAGCAACCGAAATTGCTAAATTTTTAGTTGAAGAAATCATACTGAAGCACGGTGCCCCTAGAGAAATGATAAGTGGTCGAGGACGTTCCTTCTTATCCAATCTTGTAAAAGACATCAATCAATTGTGCCAGACGTCTCATCTTCTAACGACCGCCTACCATCCACAAACGTATGGCTTAACAGAAAGGTTCAGCAAAACATTGGCAGATATGCTGTCCATGTACGTAGACGTCGAACAAAGAAATTGGAATACCATCCTACCCTTTGTGACTTTCGCCTATAATTCGGCAAAACAAGACACCACCGGATTTAGCCCATTCTTTCTCGTACATGGCAGAGATATTGAGACTCCACTCGACGTAATTCTCCCATACGACACAGAAAATCATGCCGATAATTATGTACAACAGCTGATCAATAGGGCTGAGGAAGCTAGACAGCTTGCGAAACTACACATCCTGGACGCTCAAGAAGCGGATAAGCGACGGTATGACGAGAGGCACCGACCAGTCAATTACAGTATTGGCGACTTAGTTTGGGTCTTTACTCCAGTACAAAAAGTTGGACTTTCCGAGAAGCTCCTTAGACGCTACTTCGGTCCTTACAGAATAACTCGACGCCTGTCAGACGTAACATACGAAGTACAAAGTATAGAAGTGAATAACAGACGACAAAGGAAAAAAGACGTAGTCCACGTTCTGAGGTTGAAACCCTAATGTGATCCAAAGAAACAACTAGATGACGCAGGAGCGCACAGGATTCCCAGGAGACCTGTTACAAGGAGCCGGACCAGATTACAGTGGGACGCTGACTCCTCCTAAGGAGGGAGAAATGTCGCGGTCTAGCTGAATGCTCAATGGCCGAATGGTTGGAGCGCTGCTCTGCCATGCCAAAGGAATCGGGTTCGAATCCCTGGACTTTTATGTTTTCAATTATTATTTCGATTATTTAATAATTTATATGCAAAATAGCATTTATGTAAATTTCATATATGTAAATTACCCCTTAATTATTCTTATTAACTGTATTATTAACTGTTTCGCCAACTGTATATAAGCAGATGTAATATTTAGTTCTGGGAATAAAGTCTCGAATTGAGATTAGAAAGTTTTGTCTTCATTCGACTTTAGTAAATGCATCCAATCGATTATCCACGCTAACTTTATCTACGCGACAATATTATATCATGTGTGCGGGTATATTAAATCTACAAAACCAACTTCCCATTCACCTTCTTTAATTATAGGTGCAGGTAGTTGCGTTAAAAAGTGATAAATTTTATTTTCAGGGAAAAAGAGCTTAGAACTATCACTAACAAGTAATAAGTAGAACGAGATCTTTCCGACTAAATAATTGAATCTAAATTTCTTGTTCTTATAGTAATTTCACGTCCTGAACCCATGCATTAAACTTTTCTGGATATCCTCGAAACTTAACGAAATATTCTAACTTTCCTTTTCTTTTTCTCGTTCTCAAAATTTTTTCATCAGAATAGTATCCTGAATCTGTCACCTTTTGAAGTT
Source organism: Araneus ventricosus (assembly GCA_013235015.1). Taxonomy (NCBI): domain Eukaryota; kingdom Metazoa; phylum Arthropoda; class Arachnida; order Araneae; family Araneidae; genus Araneus; species Araneus ventricosus. The sequence continues at coordinate 26,422 of BGPR01001721.1, forward strand.
CTTGTTCATAAAATGAACCTTGAATATGTTGTGAACTTAAACCCCTTAACTTATAAACGACAGGGTTTCTCAAGATAACTTGATCAATGGTAAAAATTTCTAATGTCCAATTCTGCTCATATTCTTTTACAAATAATAATTTCTCTTTACTAATTCGAACGGTGTCACCAACTTTGAATTTGGGTTTAAATGATTTCACCTTTTTCTCTGGATAGAGATTTTCCAAGCTTGACTTTGATTTTCAAAAGTAACAGCAGCAGGAGCCAATTGTGTGGAACGATGTCAAGTATTATTATGACTAAATATTAATTTATCAATATCATTAATATATCTCTTTGTATTCTTTTCTGTAAAATACTTCCACGTCTTTGTTTTAAGTGTTCTATTTAATCTTTGAACTATGGACTCTTTTGTGTTATTATTCGTAGCAAAAAACTTTATTTTCATTCTTTTAAGATAATTTTGAAAAAGTTTGTTCAAAAATTCTTTATCCTTATCTGCTTGAAGTTTAGTGGGCTTTCGTTCTGAAAAAATTATTTTAAAGGCCGACAGAATCGTTTTCTCATTTTTATTCTTGAGGGGTATAGCCCAAGCAAATTTGAAAAGAACGCAAATAAGTGTTAACAAATAATCATATCCATCATTGAATTCTGATAAAGAACGCATATCGACTAAACCTGCCTGAAACTGTTGATTCATTTGACTAACCAGAACTCTATTTTTCTCAAACTATCTTCTAACAGTTTTATGTAAAGTATATGACTCTTTCTTAGTTAACAAATTTTTAATCTCTCTCCTAGGAAAAGTCTCAAAAAGTTAGTTGCTCTAAAAAAAGTCTCAACTCCTCCAAAACTACCTGGATGTTTTCGTTAAATGCTTCGAGACACATTTTAACACTAAGTTAAAGACTAGAAAATGAAGACATGCTAACTCTATAAATTCAACTGATGAAATAAAAGTAAAATATAAATAACCAGTTTATAATTAGCAGAACTGTAATCCTTCTAAGGATTAAAACGTTTTTAAAATAAAGGCATATAAAATAATCAGCGAAAAAAAATCACTAAAAATACTCGAAACATTTTCAAAGTCAAAACAAAACCGATCATTTTTATCAATTCCTTATCTAAGAAGTGGTTGGGAGGGATCTGGTGGCAGGAGGAGCTGGTGGCGGAAGGGAGCTGGTGGCGGGAGGTCAACTTGTGCCAGAATCCCTATATTCTCCCTACTGTAATGAATTATTTCTGTAAAATATGCGGATACAATTGTTCTATAAAAAAATTTCCTTTGACATCTTTAAGAAGCTTGGTAAACTTCAGTCTCTATCGTTTTGTACACACAATCGATAGAATTTAATGGGATTTTTATGTGTTGTATTTTAATTCAATTAGGTATCTATTTTTCAATCTTCTTTTATTTATAATGAAATACAAAGGTTATGCATATAGTGCTGTTTTCAAATATTTCTATTTATTCTCTTTTTGATTTGTCAATATTCCTGACTATTAGTTTGGAATGAGCATGTAGCTTTATTATGAAAATACCTGTTTTAAATTATTCCATGAATTAAATTATTACGTTTGGAGTGGAATGCAATCTTTTTTAAGAGTACAAAATATACAGTGATTTATGAAAAAAAAATGTATATTTTTCTCTAATCTTGCTCCTTTATAACTTTAATTTATTTTAATGTCATCTTCTGTTCATAAAATTTGATATGCAGGAAGGAGAATTACTTTTAATTGAATTCTAAAATTACCTTGGAAAAAGGACAAATTGTAAAATGAAAAATTGAAGCGAAAATTGCGAGCTACTGAAAAAGTTCTGCATGGTTATCTTTTATAACTTTGGAAATTGACTTCTTTTGTAGCTATGTGTTTTTCTCATTGTTTTCCGTTAGCATTTTATAGGGACGAGTGAGAATTACTTTGAGAGAAATTTCAAAGTTTATTTATACAAGTAATTTTTGAGAGGCTGTGGCGGTCTCGGCTTCGGGGTTGGAGGCTGCAGGTTCGGAATCCGTTTTCACCGAAGATTCGCCCTGTATGTGGGCCTGTTTAATCTGACGTCCTCCCGCTGGTGCGACTCAGAAATTTGTAGAAGGAGTGCCGTCCCGTTCTCATCATCTGGCCATTGTTCAAAATTGCGCAATCTGTCCCAAGACAGCCGCCGTGTTGCCTCAAAACAGGATGCTATAAAAGACCTTTTTGAGATATTCATATTTCTTCTTAACAAAGAATTATTTGCTTTTCTATTAATGACTCGAAATCCTTTTATTTTAAAGAGGCAGCAAATATACTTGTTTTTCGAAGACTGCTTACGAAACGGGCGTCAGAAAGAAATTCTTATCGTCAAGTTTCATGTCTAGTGGAAAATCTAATGGAAATATTTGTCAACGAGAGTCGACGGCTTATTTAGGGAGCTCATATTTCTCTGAGGTTTATTTCGGGCAGCAGACGTAAAGAAAACAGAGATGCGGTCGAATTGAAAAGACAAACAGTGATATTTACACATTTTAACGCATTATCAACAGGAATATTAGTCTGTTGATTTATTTAAAGCTCAGAGCGAAAACAATCCAGCTTTTCTTCGTGCAATAGCGCATGAAAGGGCAGAGGTTATTCAAACTTGGAGTTTTCCGTGTCGCAAGAGGTCGACATATCTTGAAAGATTTACTTGGAGATATTATCAGTAACATATTCATTCTAACATAATTTTTGAAAAGTTATCTACAACTAGTTAATACCGAATCTATAGTTTAACGAATTAAATTAGCATCGATTATCAAATAAAAAGACAATTACGTTCATAGAAAATACAATCCAGCAACAACAGTTATAATTTGCAGCAAAAAAGTGAACAAATGGCACCGAACTAATTGACACAAATAATTGAACAACAAATAGTTTAATATTTAGCATATGTTTTGTAATTAGAACTGAAATTTTTGTCTGTCATTAAGGGGACTAGTGTAGATTAATTGAAAAATAACCAATGTATCTTTAAATTTTATCTGTAGATTCAATCAAGAAAACAAATTAGTAAGTGGTCAAAGTTTGTCATGCGAAAAAAAAAATGCATCTGGTTTATTTGGAATGTAATTTTTATTTTTTGTAATGAAAGTTTTGTATCTTTCAAAGGAGTGTCCCCTTCAGCGTTATTAGAAATCGCATTGAAGAAGTTCATTGTATTTCTTAAAATCTGCTAATAGAGGACTAAATTCTCCTAAAATTTGGCTTGGAACACTGAAACTGATGAAATAAGCAATCGAATGCTTTTCATCCCAGTGGCGCATCATGATCAAATCTGGCCCTTGCGCAATAAAACAAAAAATAACAATAATTGCAGTCTTTCGCCCCATATTAATTTTTAAAACTATTAACAATTTCTCTGACTCTTCTGGACGCATAGGTGATAGCTCTATGATAAAATAATAATCTACTCCATTCAGAAAAATAAGGTTCATTGTTCGGAAAATATAACGTTTCAAAAATTTTCATTAAGCAGTTAAAACTTAACTGCACTCAACAAAAAGTTTTTATTGAGTTTCAGATACAAATATGATTCACACATTTCTCTCAAACCGTTATTCATCCAATGTCATAAAATAATTAGTTTTCAATTAAAGAACTGATAGTATTAAAACAGCGTAATTTTCAAATTATTTTTTAAATTACACCCTTTATTCAACTTGATTTGTTTCATGTTTGTTAAGATGATCGTTTGTAATCGGTTTTTTACTGACTTCCTGATGTGATATATTTTTGAAATTTTGTACAGTTGTGCGTCCTCAATGGCAGCAGAATATTTTAATTATCAATTAATCTCTTCATTTTATATAGTTTTGATTCAATGTGAGAGGCTTCATCTCGTAATGAATTTGAGAAAAACTGCTCGTAAGGTTCCATAGTAATTATAATGATGAATGATAAAATATATGACTAAATGATGAAGACATGACTAAAATTAGAAAATCATAAAAATAAAGAAATCTTTTATAAAGAACATTTTTATTAGCGTACTAAAATTATGAAATTTTTTTATCAAAATTCTAGAGGTGAAATCAAAAATCGTAAAAGCGTGAGGCGCTGAAAATAGCACGATAAGAAAATTAAGTCACAATGAATATCAAAAAGAAAAAAAAAATTTCAACATTTATTTTCAAAAATTAGAATATATTATGAATGTGATTAATATTCTAATTTAGAGCATCTATATCAGAGCTTTGATCTTTAGATTTTTGATAAAAACATTCTCCTTTTTATTACACTAATAAATGCGTGCTGTTATAAACTTTATTTTTTTAATTTCGTGAATGAATTTATTTTGTAAGTTGGAAGTCATTTGATGAACAAAACGGTATTGTTAATGTTTTTCTAGGAAATGAAAGCAACCATTTATGTTCACTTTACTCTTACGTGCTTCCTTAAACGTTAATTCATTTAAATTAATATTTTGCTGATGCGATATCGGTCAGATTTTTTAAAAAAGAGGTCAAAACTATTAGCGGTATGGTTTCCTACGTAAAATCATTTTTTCCCTACTTGTGCAATAAAGACATCTTGTACAAACGATGGTTAAAAGTCCGTAAGTAAACCTATGTAAGAAAAGAAAAAAGTAATTAACCTTTGCTAAAATATTGCCGGTGAACTTAAAAACATGCTGCTCTTCACTGTGCATGAATTATTGTACCGTATAATTATGTAATCAAGAGTAATTTTCGTAGGACGTTCTGAAATTGATTTACGGATGTGTAATCTGAACTGTACTTTCAGGAGGATAATCTATTGTATGTCCGAGAGTTTTTATTTAGAGGTGTCATTTCTTTAGAGATTTATTAGAGCTGATGAATTCTGATGAAGACCTGGAAGGTGATAATGTTAGCCTAATTCTGTATGAAGAAATGATGTGCCTATTGAGTAAGAATAAGATTTTGATTCCCGAGATTATATTGTGGATTAACTGCCTTAAATAAAGTTGAAGAAATAAGTAGATTAAATGTAGTTGTTCAGTTGAAAGGATTTTATTATGTAATGACCGGACAAAGCTGTTGTTCAAAGTGCAGCATTCGCTTGTAAAAGCAAAAAGACTCGACAGACAAAATTTCACTTAAAGAAATTTTGAATTTTATCTATTTATCAGCGACTTTTTCAATATTTTTGGGAAAGTCGAGATAATTAATATTATTCTGAACATAGCATAATAATGTTACAATAGAAAAATCTTTTTGAACAGGTAAAAGACGGCTGTTTCTAGTTCTTATTTGGAACAAAAACCGAGTTCTTTTACACTTGGATGACAGAAGCTGTCCCAACTGACTTTGACATTTTGTCTATCTTCCAGTTATGTACGGAAGCGGTTTTTCTGAATAATAAATAGGATGAGAAGAAAGTAGGTAGATCGTTTACAGAGCAGAGAGAAATGCCATTAAAGCTTTATTGACAGAAAAATTACTACCTATAGAAACGTTAACATCGATAAGTTAAATACGTTAATTTTCTGTGTTGGAGATGATATAGCATTAAGAGGTTCTCTGGGCCAGCAAATATATTTTTGATATCTAAATGAAAGGAATGTTTCTTTTAGATGGGTAATCCTTCATTTAATTAGAAAGTTTGTATGAACGTGTTCAACTCCAAATGACCAGACCTTCCCCCCGCCCTTCCAAAAAAAGAAAATTAGCATCTAAAGAAAAGAGTAATGATACGAAATAATAGTGTAAATGCCTGTGTTGAATCTAGTGTAAATCTCTCTGTTTTTTCCTTAAATAAAATTCCCGTGTCTTACCCATCAAACCGTTGAGTGAGCGGACTGGTCGCGGGTAAGAGACGGCGTTCTATTCTGAATGAACGTGTTTTTAATTCATTTTTACTATTTTCGCGAATAATTCAGAACTGTATAAAAATACTTTGGTGAAAGGAAAGTATCAAACATATCTCGGTATAAATCTATATCAGTGATAAACACGATTCTAATTTTAATAAATTTCAGAAAAATCTTTCTGTTTTTGTTCCTTTTTCAAAGGATTATCATTTCATTCTACTTTATTTGCACTGCTTTTCCTTTTCATGGGAAATGAAACGCATTTTGAAATTATTATTTTTATTGCTTAGTTTTATTGCGTCATAGTTATAAACTGTAATTAGAACTTTGAGCAAAGAATCCATACATATGATGCATTTAATTAATAGAAGTAATAACTTTTTAATTAATTCGCTCTTTTACGAAAAGTAGGAAGTAAAAAAACTTGTGTTTAAAAGTTTAGCTTTTTACAACCAAAAGAAGCACTGTTCAAATTATAATTTAGGTTCAGAAATAAAAAATTGTAAGCAACTGAATAGGAGAAAGGATTCTGTGTGAGTTGCTATACGTTGGATTTTGCATGAAAAACATCTCCACATTTTAAATTAACGTCCACTTCAGCTGCTCATAAATGCTTTTTTAGGTTCATTGCGTGTTGCGCTATGTAAAGCTTCTATAAATTCGCATCACTATTTCATACCCTTGGAAGCAACTGAGAAAAATGATATAGCAATTTCAGTTATCCGCCATAAATGGGGATTGTGGATGTTGGATCGTGGGGAAACAAAAGAGGGGGCAATTTTTATGCTAATACCCTGAATTAAGTTCTACATGTATCATGATATACTGTATTTCAAGATAAAAAGATAAGTCATATAACTAGAAAAACTAATAATCTAGGCTAATTTTATAAGAAAAAAAGTGAAAAAGCGATGATAATAATAATAAATAAATGAAATATAAACAGCGACATTCGCTACCACAGCTGTCTAATCGACTAAGATTCCTGCAAAATTAACTGTATGGTCACCCAGTTGTCATTTATCTACTTGGCGTTGACGTTTTGCAGATAGCGAAACAAATACCCTCCTAACAATCGGTTCACCTAACGATAGCAAAAACTACACAGCTTTACTGCTGATGTATGATTTTTAAATCTGAACCAATGTTGGTTAAAACGAAATGTCAGCTAACGAGATTTTACCGTATTCAAAATTTTAAAGATCTACGCATAATAAAAGGAAATTTCCATATTGTTCTAGGACTAATTGTAATTTTGTACACTTGTGTGTTCTCGATGACAGTACACTATTTTTAATTTTTTCAGAATTTTAATATTTTCAGATCTTAATTATCAGTAAATGGATGAATTTAAGTTTTGATTTCGTAAACTGATGCAACCTGGTAGTGAATTTGAGAAAAAATTAATTTCAAGGTTCCATTATATTTATACTAATGAATCGTACATTAATGACTAAAGAGAGAAGAAAATTGCTAAAATTTAAAAATTCTGCCTTTTAATACACACATAAATTTTGTTTTTAAAACCTGATTTTTTATACATTTATTTATCAATTATATACGCACTGATATTTACCGGAACATTTCTTTTGTAGAATTGTTTAATAAGTTACACCAATGGTGTAGCGACAGGGGAAGGAGTATACAGATGCCCCAGTCTGGTGATACTTTTCGAACAAGTTTGTACACACTGGAGAAAAAAGTGTACATTTTTCTCAAATAGTGTGTGAGGTTAGAAGATCGCTGGAAGATAAATAAAATTATGGTCTTTTCGGCGAATGTATTTGTTGCTTTCTAGCATTTCGTAATGTTAATGCTAGGAAATCTGAGCTACAGAATAATATTTCTGTAATGATTTTTCATTACTAAAATATAAAATTGTTACAAAAAGATATGAAGAATGAAATGCAGAAGTGATATTTTTCGGATGAGTCCATACACAGATAGACAGAAAGAGAAACAGAAAATGATAAGTTAATATTTTACCGACGTGACTTAATTTTGACGATACAAGGACTAAAACAGTCTATGCATTAATTTTCTCTCCATACAATTTCAAGAGATTACACAATTTTTTGTAGATCTCTATAATTTTTCTCATGTAATTAAGAAGGGACTCGAAAATGTTTCATAGCTAAAAGAAAATTTCTAAATGTTTTTAATAAAATTTCTCGAATGGCAAATCCAGAAGCTTGCTTCTACCAGGAAGCAAGTGAAAGAGCGGTTTGCTCCATCTTGAACAAGAAATCTCGGGTTGTTGCTTTTACAAAGGAGTCTCATCTTGCAATCCTCGAATTCACATAACCAAACGCCCAGGATATTAGAACGTCCGTTGCATTCCAGGCCATTCATCCCCTTGCTAGAATTGAAATCACTTCGGCTCGATCGAACTTAGTGAAAAGGCTTCCGTCTGATTGTTTGAATTTCTTTGTTTATTCATCCAAATTATTCAAGAATGAAAGCTGCAGGGTGGAGGGGCCTCTCTTCGCCCCCCGCGTTCATGCTGGATTAGAATATTCGAACAAGCCGGCGGTCACGAGAGATCGCATCTTGTATAAATAATATCGAATAGAATGTTTCATATGCTCTGATGATGACGCGGAAGGGTTATCTTATAAAAATATTAATTGGCAGAATTACTCCGTTTTGAAAACATAAAATTTTATAAGTGAAAAGAGTGGTATCATATACGTAATTTCTTAATGAGATGAACTCTGTCACAGTGAAAATGAGATGAACTCTGTCACAATGAATGCAGTGCATAAGGTTAGAAAAGTTAATGAGAAATCCAAAATGTAAGAATGTGTGAAATATTTGCCGAATTTTACAACTAATGAGCATTTAATATTTAATAGTATTTAAGTGATAGATAAATAGTGTATATTTACAGAAAAAATAGCGTACGAAATTTGTGCATTTAGCATGCTGTAGTTTCATGAGGATTAATATAAATAAAAATTTTTGAAAATTTTCTGTTTGAAATTTTTTTAATTTACATTATAGCATCTAGTATGCATAAATTCAGCGTTGGTCTAGTGGGCAAATTTAGGTATCGAGCCTAATGATCGTGGGATACGGACCTGGTTCACGGTAACCATAAAAGAAAACTGCGCCTAGTCGCGAGATCATACAGTAAACTTGAATGTTCAGACCGGCACAGATAGCAATAAATGTATTGTGAGCCATACATAATAGATCCTATTATCAGTAGCACATGCGCCAGAATTCTGACAAGGAGGTACGTCCCTTCATCGGGTCATGGTCATGGTCATTAGGGTGGATCGAAAAGTATAGGAAAAAAATCTTTTTTCGAAATTATTTTTGGCAGGGGGCGGAAAAGTTGCGTCTTAAGTATATTAGTTTATAATTTTTTTTTATTGAAATTCATTTATATCTTCCGGTGCCCCAAGCACCTCAAAAATAGTAAAAAATTGAATTTTTATGAAACTTTAAAATTTTTTTTTGTTTCGTTTTGAAATTATTTTTGGCATGAGGTGGGAAAGTTGTGTCGTAGGTATATTAGTTTACATATATTTTTTTATTGAAAGCCATTCATATCTTCCAGTGCCCCAAGTGTCCCAAAAATTGTTAAAAATGACATTTTTTTTGGAAATTTATAAAAAAAAATATTTTCAAAATTTTCTTTAGCGCCGGGTAAGAAAGTTTTGTTTTGGGTATATTAGTTTACATTTTTTTATTATCATTAACATTCATTCATATCTTCTGGTGGCCCGAAAGCCCCCCAAAAGTTAAAAATTCACATTTTTACAAATATCTATTAAAAATAGTGAATTAATGAAAAATATTTGAAAAATTTGCTGATTATTCAAGTATTGAAGTATAAACTTATAAATAATTATAATTTTATAATAATACATGAAGTATAAATTTAATAGTCAAAGCAATAAATCACAAAACTTATAAAAAGTGAACTTATATAAGTTCACTTTTATAGATTAGACTTATATAGATAGAACTTATATAGATTTTTTAATTCTATTAGTTTGAAGATTTACATATTTCTAAAGGATGTAATCCTTTTTGGTATTATAATGCTTGATAAGATTTCTTGATTGTATCCTATTCAATATGAAGCCGTATATCTTCTCTTCTCCATATACACTTTCCTATGCTTCAGACACTAAGCGAAAACATCTTTCTACAGCTTGGGTATGGCTTGGATATTTTGACCATTCCTCCGTCTAACTTTTACCATGGCCTCAATTTCTTTAAATGGTACATTCATCAAAGGAGGTGGTTCAAAAGGTCCAACTCGTTGCCAGTTAATAAGTGCAAAATAATCCTTTACTTTAAAGTCTATTTTTGGTACTTGAAAAATTCTTATTCTGATTATCCTCTGTTTTCATTTCTAGCACAAATTAGCTTTCGTAGTGCTAAAGACCTTATATTCTCTCTGTTATCTGTGAGCATTGACAATAGCAAATTTTCAGTATGACAAAAGAAGCTATTTCTTTGAATAACAGTGTGTACTATATTTCTTAAATTGGGTTCCAAATATCTAGAAAATAAGATAAGTCTCCAAATATACAGCGCTTTTTCTGTTATGGGAGGCTTTGTTTTGACATGGAACCATACAGGTTGCATATACCTTCATAATATATGCTGCAAGAATAATAAGTTTGTCAAATGGCTTTTCTGTGACTACATACAACTTTAAAATTCTACTTGCAATTGTTAGCCACCTTGAGTGAGCAACTGTGCCAGGCTTTCTTATTGCCAGGTCAGAATAATATTGAACACGTGATATCGCTAGGCAAATATCATATAGATATTGCTGATCATTTCTGAGAACCATTCTATCTATATTATGTGGCATATTCTCCACACTTATTGGAGAAAAAGGAGCTACAGGTAGCTCCTCGCAGGTTTCGATTGCTTTACCAATTGGTCGACAAAATTGTTTAAGACCAGTTGTTGCATTAGCCAAAGAATTTAGTAGATGACGGACAGGTAACTCATTCGTTTGAAGCAAACAAATTCACCATTGTGATGGTCTATTGAGGACAGTTCCATCAAGCGAATAATACCTCCCTTGTGCCCAGTATTAATATTTGTTCCATCGCATCCAATTATTGTTAGCCCATTTAATTGCATATAATTTGATTAAAAAAAAAATTGAGTATTGCTTCTTTTATGGCTTTAGCTCCTCCTGTTGCAGCAGTAACATGGCCGATATACACAGAGTTAGGTTCGTTTACAAAAATATAATGCTCCTCCTTCGTGGTCTTTGGGTAGTACTTTGTGTCCTTCTTAATTAGCACTTTTGTGTTGTCTTTTCTCCCATCCAAACATAATCCGGTTAAAAGAGATCAAGACACTGTTAACTCAGTAGACTCTGCAACTACATTTTAAAGCTTTTTACGCTGTCTACGATTTTTATTGTGATCTACCACATGCGAAGCCTCTCCTTCGTGTATAATTCCAATGTCTTGTAGAACAGCGCTGGCAAATGAAGTAGCTGTTGTATCTGAAATTCCGTATCAATCACATTCCATTACTAAGGTAGGGAAATCTAAACGATTTTATGATTGATATTCCAAGGTAATTACATCCGATTCTGTATACAAGGACGAAGACATAGTGTTGAGCTCAAGTAGCTCCATTGATTGAGCATGAGCAGAATCAACATCAGTTTTAACCATTTTACATTTTGTTCTTTTGTCTTCCATCTGTTTTCTTCTTCCTTTTCTCTTTTTTTCAGTAGCAATTACTTCCACTTCTCCAATAACCATTTTCCTTTCTAATCTTTGATCTTTTATAAACAATCGCTCAGCAAGTAGAATTTTCATGCCTTTTTGGCATTCACATATATCGAAATTTGTACACTTACAAAATGTGATATCGAACAGACACGATATTTTTTCATTACGATAATTTTCCAATTTTTGTTGGTTTTTTTATCATTTCTTCGCCCTATCCTCTACATTTCTGCCTGTAAAATCGTTTCTTTAACACATTTTTTATTTTTAATTTTTAATTCAAAATTTGCATAAAAATCGTTTTTTTGCAAATATTTAAGCGTCTTGGGGCACCGGAAGATATTAAACGAAGTTGAAAAAATTTTGCATGTATCCTAGTAAACTTAAAAGACAACTTTTGCACCCTATGCCGATTATTTTATCCACACTTTGGATTTTCGATCCACCCTAATGGTCATGGTCCCTTCATCGTTGATGGGACAATTAATCTACCTAAACACATTAATTTATCGCTAGGGGAACAAAGAACCTGCTTACTTATTACCAAAAGTTCTCATCTTCAGTTCACGGTAATAACACTGAAGAAACCCAATCAATCCACAGCAGTGTAATTCATACGGGTCAACAATTTGAGCGAGAATCCGTTCAGACAAGGCAGATACGGCATAGAGCTTCTGATCCGGTGGCCCTTACAATTTCCAGTGGTATCAGGAAAATATAGAGCAGAATTCAATTCATAACAATTTAGAAACGTATCATGTCTAAGAATATCTAATACTTAAAACATATAAGCAATAGTTTCAGAAAGTTTTGGTTGAGCTACATACGATTACAAGCTGTTAACTGTAAGCTGGGTGTAAAATTCGGTCTCTCAGTACTTAACAGTAATGAGCGAATATGTTTCATTAAATTCGAATTAATTGCTATTTGTGAAACATCTGTCTTTATTACTTTTAATCACTCTGCTGACTTAAGTTGCTTTTCGGGAAATCATCGGTTTTACGAAAGATCTTCAGACCAGTATTTTTCTTTCGTAATTAGAAAATTTTCCACGCTGCAACTACACTTTCGTATACACTGCTTGACATGTAGTTCGATCTTTGCTGTCTTTACGAATGGCGTTCTGAAGTTTTCCAAAGAAACGTACAAATTATCTCCATCTTTTCTGCAGTTCTTGTCTATTCAGTGTTTATCCAATGTAAAACTTTTTTGTTGTTTTTCTCTATCAGATAACTTGTATTCAAAGTGCGTTAGTTTTGTCTCGGGTTCACAGTTGAAGGATTGCGGTTCGAGACCCGATTACATTGAACACTCGCCATAACTCTATGTTTAGAGGATGAAATTCTGTCGGGAGTTATAAATGGTTGGTGTGGCGTCATTCTGTCTACTTGATCATTGTGCAAATTTTGAAGTTTATTTCCTATATGATACACATTCTAATTCAAAAACGAGACGTTATCTAGGAAATAAAGTCAAATACAACGCATTAAGCAAAAAAATCTTAACTGTTTTTGAATAAGTATAGTGTTTAAATCTTTACGAATATCTAAGAAATGAATGCAAGGCATTTTCTGGAGTTATCTTTCCGGAAAATTTGATTAGTGGCTTACAAAACAGTCTTAACTTTAAATGAAAAGATTCGTATTTCTGTAAAACTTTTTGTTGAATACAATAATCGATGCTTAATTTCCACCCGATAATCATTTAATAATTCAGGAGTTATCGAGCAAAAGTTATTTTAAAGAGCAGAGTAAACCTCAACAAGGAAACTCAACTCTTTCTGAGGAAATATTAAGTGAAAAACTGCATGTAAACTAAGACGCGATACTATAAACTATAAATTTACTTTATTTTTTACGCTTTAGAAACACATACTCTTCCTAATTTGAAACATTCTCTTTTTTCTGAAAGGACGATTACACTCCACAGTATCCTTCTTTGCCCAATCTCAGCTACCATTCTGCTAATTTGGACATGTTCCGGTCTTCATTATTCGATCATAGATACATCATCGTAACTATCTTCCTATAGTGTAAATTTTCTGTCTCTTCACCCTAATAATCTTGATGCTTTGTTACGTAGAATCGAAGGACATCCAATCTGCTCACCAAATCTAAAGCAGCCTCTCATGTAGGATGGCATTTCCGATACATTCTTTCGAACAGTTTCATTTAGGCAGTGTCTCCTACTAATGCAAGAACAAAAGAAAAATCAACTGATTGCGGGCGATTTGAGTAGTCACGGAATCAGACCATTGAAGCGATGCGCTGCCCTTCACGTGCATGGTATCCAAGGAACTGTGCACGATACATCTTCTGTCTCACGATGACATACACCCCAATACATACGACTCGTGCTCAAAGTAAACTTTGTAGGTGATTTTCAGGGAAGTTTCGTATGTTTGTGAGATTCCGATGCAACGGACGCATGATGTGATAAGTGGAAGAATTCTTACGAGTTGAATCATTTAATCATGCTCTCAGATAAGGATGATATAAATCTACCATATTCTTATGAATTAGAGCTTCTAAAACGTTTTCCATTCGCGACCGCAATTATTTTCTGAAATATGAATTTAATTTAAATATTTTAATTAAAAATTAGTTTATCAATTATTTTAAAATGTCCAATTATCCAATTGTTAATTATTTTAATATTTTATTATATTTAATATTTTACTTTGTCTTTATCACCACAGCATAGCCCGAATTTGGAGGCACAATGGATCCCTGTCGGTTGGATGGGTACGCGTGAAACTTTATTGAAAAGCGAAAAATAAATACAAACTTATAATAACTAAAAATAGTGCAATACTAAAGCACTGAATTTGAAAGATACAAAAATACTATTTCCACGAAGATCCTGGATAAAAAAGAATAACAATGGAGAACAATAATACAAGATATATGAATAGCAATTTGGAATGATGATGAATGTTCTACAATTTGAGTCTGATGAAACGAAACAATTTTAGAAGTTAAATATACGTAAAGTTGTTATAGAATTAAACTAATAGTTTAATATTTTACAGCAGGAATTGAAAATTTTAACAAAAGCTCTTGCTGTTAGACCATCTGTTCTCAGCTTTTTAATACGAGGAAGTTTTCCATATCAGTTTTAAACGCTGCCTCTATCTTATGGTTTTTAACTGAAAATTTTAAGATAGTTTGCAACCGTCGTTAATATTTCGATATGAATCGGCCAGAGATCAAACTACATTTTAAGGTTTTTCAATTTCAGAAAAAGACGATCATAGGCTTCACAACAAGTGGCGAAGAGAAAAGGCCATTGAATAATAATCAATTATGTGAATTTTGGGTTGAACTAAACGATATCGAAGGAAAAAAAATTCTTACACTTTCACCTTCTCCATGTCTTATCTAAGCGGAACAGGAGTTTCTTTAGTACCTGCAATGAAGACAATCCAAGGAAAAAAGCTCACAGTGCCTGTTTCAGTTATAACATCTTCTTATGAAGAGCTTTGCTATTCAAGACCAGCTCAAGAAAGCCCATGATTTTAACTTATATTAAAATAAATTTTGTATTACATTATACAACTAAATGTATTTGCCTATTAGCAAGATTTGTATTTTGTCTTCGTGTAAACATAATGCATATTTTCAAATTTTTGTCCATGCAATTGTTTTTTTTTATTTTTTAAATCCTTTTTTCATGTCTTTTCGTCACTCTCTATATTTTTATTTCCCACATTCTTAACCGCTTAACTTAACAGCCCGAGAATACTCGTGCATAGAATTATCGCATTTTTGGTCTTAAAACTAAAATTTAATCATTAATTATCTTTATAATTTTACACAAAAATTACCTAGAATCCATAAACATCTCAAGTATTATATGCCTTCTGAGATGAATAAAAACGACAACCGCTTTCCAAAACAGAAGGGAGAATCTTATTAGATAGCAAAGAAAATTATTAAGTTAAGTGGTTAAGAGTCTACGCACTACAACATTCCAGTACACCAATTTCATGTTAGATCGCGACCTGTAACTTCAAAAGTGTTTACAAGATATGCGTGTTAGCACAACATGCTTTATAGATAATTTAAAGGAATGAAATCAAGACACAAAAGCGAAGTGCACAGGCCGATTGTAAATAATTCAAATCGTCCCTCGTGGTAAGTGAAATATTTCGTGTTGTTTAGAAACGTATCCGCTTCAGGCACGAATCTTTTAAAGTGAAAAAAATGAATTTAATTTTTTTATTATGATTTGTTCATTTAACATTGATAACGATTCAGTAAGTAAAAAAATGGAAAAATAATAAATAATACACAAAAAAAGTAATTTCCACATAAGCGACAAATGAGTATTAGTAGTCAAATTATGACAGAAAAGATTTCATACATTCATTGCATGCCGGTTCTTCACCTTTTTCATAAAATAAAGCGAGTGCATCGATAGACAATTTTTGTTGTGACATCGTGGAGGATTTTCAAGTTCTATTTTTTTTTAGGATAGTGTCCTACAGAGCTTAGCCCGATTTCAGAAAAGACTTCGCTCCAGATTTTGGACTTCTTAGGTGTTGGCTCATATTGAGAACTATAACTGGGTTTACCTCTTTTTTGTCAGTTTTTTTTCTTCATTTGTATTAGTGTGGTAGCTATTGATGCGTTGAATTCTAGAAGACTTCTCTGAATTTTTTTACTATGATTGAGGAGAATCCACGAATGAAATATTTATACATTGAGGAATTGTAAAGAAGTTCTTTAATTTATTAAAGAATTGATATAATTAAGGAATTTTTAAAATTTTCTTTTAAAGAGTGAAAAATTATTTCACTTTTGCGAAGTTCACAATTAAACATATGATTCTGAGAGAAGTATTTCTCAAAATGATTCTGATAAAAGTACTACTTCAAACAATAACTATGTGTGCACAAATGTGTAATTTTTAATGTTCTATAAAATGTAACGAACAATACAAATTACGTTTTTAAATTTATGAAATCGTTGAAACTGGCTATATTTTACACACTTGATTATTTATTCAGCATATAATAATTATATACTTCAAATAATTACTTAAACTTTATACATAAGATGTTTACGTTATAATGCTTTCAAAGAGGTGATCATAAAATAGAATAAAACGCTATTACTGCTGATATTTGAGGACATTTTTAATTGCTGAGAGACTCTGCAATGAATAATTCTCCGATAAATTTTAATTTGTTTTTCACTTGCAATAATTTTAATTTTAAGAATCTAAAAGTACACATAGGTGCCAATGTCCATGAAGAGGCCAAATATTTATGTCTTAAAGCACACAGTATAAATCTGCCATTTTCTACCAAACCTAAACCTACCTACTTTCTATTGACCTAGAAAAATATTTTTAAAAGGTGAAAAAACTTTGCATGTTAATAATGGTAATACAGCAATTACTATCATCTGGTTAAAGTAAAAATCTAGTTGTAATAAAAGGGTTTTTATTGAGGTATATATCATAAGCAGAAAACAGAATAAAATTTTCAGGAAATAGATTTCAGTAAACGAAATAAAATATAGTAAATTAATGGCCTAGTTTTCATTTTCGATAAAGTGAATTTTGTATTGTATCAAGATGGAAAAAAACGAATGATTTCTACCAAACTGTTTGACATTAGCAACGATTTTAGTTGAACAGATTTCTTACGTGACCACTGCAAAAAGTCAAGAAGTTTAGGGAAGCTTACGAGACACTAGTACATTGGTAAATTTCTCGTAGAACAAATAGATTTGATTCTATACATTTTAACTGCAAGAACTGTTTACAACTAGCAGAAAAGACCAGTGACAAATTGATGTTGTATATAATCTATTTTATTTTCCATAATTAAGGAGATAAAGCTGAATATTAAAATGCAGCATCTTTCTAAGGATAGTTCTAGCAGGAAAGTAGTTTTTTTTGGCTGGCATATGACGAAAATTACAGTAATAAAATGTACACTGAAGAGCCAGAAAAACTGGTACATCTGCCTAATATCGTGTAGGGCTCCCGCGCACACACAGAAGTGCCGCAACACGATGTGGCATGGACTCGACTAATATCTGAAGTATCTTGGAGGCAATTCACACCATTTATCCTTCAGAACAGTCCACAAATACATAGGAGTGCGAGGTGGCGGAGATCTATTCTCATCAGCATGTAGCAAGGCATCCCGGATATCTTCAATAATGTTCATCTCTGGGGATTTAGGCGGCCAATGGAAGTGTCTAAAGTCAGAAGAGTGTTCCTGGAGCCACTTGGTAGCAACTCTCGACGCGTGGGGTGTCGCACTGTCCTGCTGGAATTGTCCCAATCCATCGGAATGCACAATGGACATGAATGAGTGTAGGTGATTGGGCAGGATGCTTACGTACCTGCCACCTGTCAGAGTCGTCTCTAGACGCATCAGGGGTCCCATATCACGCCAACTGCACACGCCCCATACCATCACAGAAGCTCCACCAGATTGAACAGTCCCCTGTTAACAAACAAGGTCTATGGATTAATGATGCCGTTTCCATACTCGTACACATGCATCCGTCCGTTACAATTGGAAACGAGACTCGTCAGACCAGGCAACGTGTTTCCAGTCATCAACAGTCCAATGGTAGTGTTGTCGGGCCCAGGAGAGGAGTAAAGCTTTGTGCCGTGCAGTCAGAAACGGTACACGAGTGGGCCTTCGGCTCTGAGAGCCCATATTAATGACGGTCCGTTGAACAGTTCGCACGCTGACACTTGTAGATGCCCCATCATTAAAATTGTAGATTTCTATAAAATTTTGGACGACATCCGTTTATGGGAAGTCTGTCCAACAGTCCGAGTGGTGCTGGCACGATATCTCAACAACACAACCAACTAGAAGATTGAAATTTAGCATACGGTTTTATCACCAGAAATGTATTGTAGATCTATATCGAATTTTGAAACAAGGCCGTCATTGGGTTGACCATTTGTCTGTCTGTATATTCACGTGTATGATAACTCAAAAACGCAACGGCTCAAGTAAATGAAATTTGGTATGTGGTATTGCCCTAAAATTGTAGATCTATGTCAACTTCTGGTTCCCATCGGAAGATGTACGAAATGTATCCCCGGTGTTTTCTTCACTATACGACGAAACACAAAACGGGCCATATTGTGTTAGCATACGAGAAAGGAGAACACTCTCGCTGGTTAAATTTTCAGATCAAAACTTTTAACTGTCTAATAAAATGCATTTAGCCATTGGGTGCTTAACTTTTTAATGTAGAGAATATTTGGCTAAAAATAGAGCTTGGAAGTACGAGGTTCTAAGTACTTCTACGATAAAAAGTGGCACAAAAAATATAATCATGAGTTGATGTCATAGATAACTTTCTTGCCTAATCAAAATGACTGAATTCAATGAAACTGTCATTTCGTAATCAAAAGTGGAGACGGTAGTTTTTTACATCCTGCAGATAGTTTTAGAAAGGCAACATATTTGCAAGAAAAAGGTGCGGAGTGAGATTTAAATCGCAATAATATTCCAGAGAGAAATTCGATAAAGCATGGGGGGGGGGCTACAAATGTATTTCAGATCATAAGCCTTAAACGTTCGTCTTACGTTTTTGTGAGATGAGCCGAATACATACTGGACAGAAAACTGAAAGCTTCCTGAAAATAATTTTCTTGGTATAAATAAATGATTTAAAAACGAAAGCATTTAGAAGATATAGACATGAAACTACCAATCTTGAATTAAGTAAAAATCGTTTCAAATTTGGAAACACAGGCGAATTTTATTATTCTTCATTCTTTCACTTTTGCTGGCTCTTTGAGAATATGTTCTAAATGTACGTTTTTGTACCTTAAGTGAAGGCCCACTTCTTTGCGTTTAAGTTTTATTCATGTATATGCGTTAATATTAATTAGTAAAACATATCCATATTGTGTCATAAATTGAAAATTTTAAGGTGTTCGTATTTTGTAAATCCCATGTTATAATAAAGTAGAATTTTAATGTTGATAGTGAACATTTTCCCTATCTCTCAGAATATATATCCCTGATAAATTATCAACTACGTATTTATTATATACCAAGCATTATTTCATACTTATTTTTAAAGTCATGCAGGATGTTAATTTGATTTTAAAATTGATAATTATTTCTTCCAATTTGCCTTTGGAGAGCACCGAATCACCCAAATACCTTCAACTTTTTACAAGAAACATGTTCTAACACTTCTATCTATCTGTTATACTTGCAAAATGATCATTCATTGATTCAGTTTAAATTTCATATTAAATTTAGCTTCAGTTTTTGTGATTTTCTATCAAATTAACGCTTTTTTAAAACTCTGGTGTAATTTTATACTTAAATTTTTTTAATGATATGTGGTGTAGAAGGGTCATGTGGCTCTTGCACGATGAAACATCAACAATTCAATCAAATCTTTTTTCCGCTGAATTCTCAAAAAATGTAGTTTCGTGAGAAAATTCTGATTTTGTAGCAATCATCTGACATTTTTTCCAAAAAAAATCTAGCGGTATAATTTCCCTCTGTCTTTTCAAAAAGAGCATTAATTTTTTTTTACATTAGCAGGAGGAACAGGAAACGATATTTTTTGGAAAATGCCTTCATTTTTACAAATGCGATACATTTTAGATGAAATGAGGTTTACGAAAATATATTTTAAATAAGAGAGAACAAACCCAGTTGAGAGTTTGATGAGCAGTACCTTTTGGATAATGGAATACGAAGCTGTCGTTTTCCCCTTTGTTGCATATTATTCGATTTTGTTTCTTTTCAAATTAAGCATTTTACACAAATGAACTTCATCTTAAGAGAATCTATTTAAGAGGTTTTCAAATACTTTTTTCCTGTTTTAATCGGAGTGATAAATCCCAGTCGAGAAGTTTTGGAGTCCCGTACACGAATCTCGTTTCATTCTACGAGAGAGAGAGTTGGTTCTACTTTATTCATCACCTCGACTGTCGTGATTGAATGAATAATTGAAGATTTCCCCGACAGATCACCACCAGCTTTGCTTCCCGATAGATGTCTCTGGTGTCGATGAGTGGCGGTCGAAGGCAAAGCCTGGCTAAATATGCTGCAGCGGAATACCAGAACCTAGCTCCTCTGGCAGCGCATAGCAGCTACGCTCTTTAAAATCCGACCTATATGCTCCACATTCATATCTAGGTATACAGTAGCTTGTCATAAATCGGAACTTAGGCCAAAACCGAAGCGTGCATTTTTCTGCATGGAAATAAAAATTCCTCTTTTTCTTGACGCATAATTTTTTACAAGGATACTATGCAAAATATAATACTTGTAATTCATTGCATGGAAGAATAGAAAAGAAAAAAAAACTGAAAGATGTGTAGGAGATTTCTTGCAGCTGCTTTGAAAAATTTCTAATATTGTAAAAACTGTTTTTACAATACAAGAAGGAACGCAAATGGTTTTTGCGCACGCTCCAAAGCGGCAAAGAAACTTCTATTCAAACGACATGCAAGGTAAGTCCATTGAATTTTTTTCCCCCTCTACACCTTCGTTATCATATAAATTTAGTAATTTCATATAAATATGCATAGAATGGGCAGATGCATAATTATTGAGTTATTAGGAGTTTCATGGGACTAGTGGTTCATATAAAGTAACCGGTGGAGCAAGAGATGGGAACACTGTGCAAGTCCATATTCATTAGACAGATATTTCTTAGAATAGATATTTTATTCGAAAATTTCAATCAATTCAAAAATTAAGTCTTAATTCCTGTAGTGATTTATTTGTGACTACATGGCGACAAAAGCTTCGCATTAAACAAACAAATTCTGTCTTGACATTTCGGTAAGTGTAATCAACATGCAAAACGTACAGTCCAACAAGTATTTGAATAAAAAATATATTGCTATATTAATGGCTAGAACAATTTTCCAAAAAGTAAATTTTATGTCGTTCTCCTGGCAAACAGCTAAAGACAGCCTTTTCTAAGAATGAAAAAAAAATCCATTCCAAGTCCTTAAATTTATCAATTAAGTAAGCATGCAAAATGTGGGAGGAACAAAATGTTGTTATTTAATAAACAAAGGTGTGTTAAGTGATTTTGCAATGCTCAAATCACTTTTAGGGGGCATATTCATACTAAAACTCTTATATAAATGAACATTTCAACTAATCTTAAAAATTAAATAAACGAAATTTAAATGAGAAGGGAGGATCTATTGAAAAAACGCATTATTGTTCCATTTCGTAGAAATGAAAAACACTAAAAAATACAGTAAAATGAAAATTGTATTCTAAAAGTTAGGTTTAAATTTTATAGATGAATGAAATTATATAAAACATTGTCTAATTTTATTTACTCATTATTAAATCTTTTGATTCAAAGCGTTGAATTAAATAGTTATATATCATCATCTTCAGAAGATCCTCAAAGAGATCTACAGGTTTAAAAATAAAACTAATTCCAAAACTTTATTGAATAAAATTTTGAGATGTCTATTTTAAAGATTCCATATTCTGTGAATACACACTTTCGGTATAACCTGTAAACTAACAAATTAGCATTTTTGGCTTTGATATTGTCTTTGTATCTGTGTTTATGGCTTTGTTGATTTAAACTTTACATTTAAATTCCAGATTTCCTTTCAAAAATATAATCGAGATAGTTTAAAATGTGATAAAAATATGAACTTAATAATTATTGATGTCTCATTCTAAAATAATATTTACTAGTTTCAATTTTCGCCGCATATTCTTCTTTATTACAATTTTTTAGTGGTTTCCGAAGCATCTAATCTTCTTTTGTTTCACACTTTACAAATTTTGCAACCCTTTGGAATATTATTGATGCTAAATAGCACATCCTTTGTCTTTGCTCCTTGAAGTATCATCTCCATTTTGTAACAGAGAAAGCTATTAGTAAAAGTAATCTCTACTATAACATTATTAACTTTAAAATCACACGATACAAAACCATAATTCATGATCTCTGCAACAATTAGCCAAGACTTAAGAAAATATAAACAATGCAAAATATGCTTGCATTGTTGACTTAAACGGACACTTCGATCGAGTAGCTAAAATGATAAACATTTGGAGACAGATCAATAAAGAGTCTTTCTGTAATTCATTTTCCATCATTTCATTTTAATTCTTGATTAGAAATAGGCAATAATTTTGAAAGGTTAGAGAGGGTTGAAGTAAAATATCCCTGAAACGTCTTCAAGATCATTTTGATGCTTGCGTTTCAAGACAATTTTGTTTCGAAATTTTTAATTATACAATTCTTAAAGTCTGATTAAACAAATTTATAGTGTTTTAACTATTTTCACATAATTTTGAGCTTATCTTTGAACACAATAAACAGTAGTATATCATATTTTATTCACAGAAATTTGAAGAAACAGGCCAAACATGAACTGAAGTTGTTTTTATTGACTAATTTGTAAATTTTTGTCTAATATTGTCAATGTATATACATCAATGAAAATGCGGTACTCAATGCATTTCGCAAAAAGTTCCATTTCCAAGGAATTCCACTTAGTTCCTTCTAATGTAGTTTTGCATTTTGTACTTATTGAAAAAGTCGATTTCTACAAACTGGAAATAGTTAAATTGAAAGTTTATAAGCTAAACCAAATCTAAAATATTGAACATGGTATCGGAAAAATTGCCATTTTCTTCTTTTCATGATGTTGAAACCATTTTTCCTAAGCGTATAACTATTAACTAACAGCGCTCTCAAGTTTTATTCAAATTGAAATCTTTAATTAAAATTAATACTGAATAGTATAATAAAAAAGGCTATTTAAGATTAGTTGTTGGAGGTGCAATGATACTTCATATCGAGCGAACTCCATAATAAACACTCTGTTACCGTGTACAAAATGGAATTCAGTTACAAGTTTACAAAATGTTTTTCCTACAAATGAGTACATTCACCCCTTATTTAGCCTTTATACATATGATTGAAAAATTTGTAATACAAGAAAAGCGATAATAGCATTGCACCGACCAAATCGTTGGATGTTCTCCGTGCTAGAAATTGTATTTCGCTTTTTCCATTCACAGACTAAAGCATATCAAATATGGGGTAATTTTTTGACCTAAATTAAAATATGTCGAAGCTATTTTAATGCAAATTAGAGCAAACATTAAAATACAAAAAGGAATATGGACGATATTGTACATTTTCTGCTTTTTGTCGTTGGATTTTAGCATAATCTTCTTGCTTAGAGTAGTTGGGAAATATATATTTCCTCATTTTCATAACAAAATGTTTGAACACGCGATTTTTTAAAAATTAATTTATATGCATTTAAAGCAGCTATGTGTTAAGTTTTTATCGGGTGTAACCGATCTGATACACACTTTCCATGTTTTGTACAGTGGCTTCAAACTCTGCATCCGACCGCAGGTTAAATGTATCTAGCGGCAACATCTCTTTTTTATTGCAAAGGAATTTTTACTTCTATAATATCACAATAACTCAGGATATCAAAGGGTGCTATTTTAAATTTTCAGTTACAATTAATAATATTTAGATTGTATAAAAAGCATCTTTACCACCAATCTTAGATCAATTAAACAAAAAGATTCGAAAAATTAATGTTTTGATACATTGCGCCGGTCGCTTAAATTATATCTTTTTCTTCGAAGTACATAGCACATTTGGAGCAAAATGTTTTAAGGATATTGAAAATGAACATTTTGAATAGCTTCAATCAGTTGAATTTCAAACCATCCATGTTTCAGGGTTTCTAGTGAAAGAAAAGAAATGCATGACATTTTATTATTTTAAGGTTAGTAATGATTAGGTTTAATGTTTAGGAATAGTCAGATTATATTTTGAAACATCACGGCGAAGAAACAAATACCGCCCCAACGGCCCTTGAAACACAGCTAAAATCTGTAATAATTCATGTTGTGCAGATTTGAATATAATCATTTTAATTTAGCTTAGGTAATTTTATTTTACCGAATTTCATCTCACAAGTCTTCTATTTTCAAAAGAAAAATATGAAAGGAAAGAAAGCGAAAGCAGAATCGCAATATTGCCAAGTTAGCATAGATGGTACAAAAAATGAGCCCTTGTTACAATTGGAAAACAATCCCGATGTTCAGATCAAATCACTTCCAGTCTCATGGGAACCTTAATAGAACGCTTTAATTCTATCCTTTTCTTGTGAAATTTTTTTCAATAATTTGAATAAATATTCTTTTAGTATGAAAGAAAATAATTTTTTAAGTTTTTAAATATACGGTCTAAAAGCAGTTGATCAATTTAACCTTTTTCGTTATAAATATTGCCTTCAAACGCTGCAATCATAATAAAATTTAATTTCACTATTAATTATAAAAATAAAAAAGGGTTAAATTGGGGTCTACCCTTTATATGAAATTAGGTACAGCATTTTACTTACTTTGGATTATATTTCTGTTGGATTAGAAATTTTAATAAAAGACCTCACATAAAAGAATTTTTGGCACCTCAGGTAAAAAGGCGTAGCGTACACATGTTGAATCTTTAGACACAGCGATGAAAATCGTGACAAGAATGGACAGTCGATTTCGGAAAGCAGTGTAGCGAATCAAACGACTGTTAGTGGAAAAGAAAAAACTTTATATTGAACATGAAGCCTGCAGAGCTTCTAAAAACAGAAAGTAAAAAATTACAAGAACATTGTTTCGGACAGTCAAAAGATATTTACTCTCCAAAATAATGTTCTACAACAACAAAATCATAACGCCACAAATTAAAGAAAAATTGCGAAGTGTATTTTTTACCCTCTCGAAGGTGTTTATTTACGAAGACATAATGATTTTTATTGATATCAAAGTTATTGAAATTTCATCTTTATTTCCTTTCACGGGAATGGTTTATGTTTTTCCATGTTTCACTTTGCTATCGATTTTCAGGAAAATAAAATTTTACCCAGATATAAAAGCAGCAGATACTGTTGAAGATCGTTACTGCTCTCCTAAAATTTCGATTTCTGAATTTTTGACAAGTAATATTTCAATGTTACTTATCGCATTTCCATGATTTTAGGCAATTATCTTTACACAATTATCTTTTTAAATATACCAAATTTCGTCTCAATAGTTAACGTACTAGTGAGTGTTGATTATATTAACTTTCAATAGTTAAAAATAGTACCAGGAGACGCACCAAAAAGATTTATTAAATTTGTCAGACTGCAATATTTTTAATTAAAAATTTCCAGTCTTTAATAGAATTACTCCATATACATTTCTTAGAAAAGGCATATTTTTCATTTTGATTATTTAATTTTTAGTTGGTATCCTATGTTCTTTGTCAGGAAACTTCGATCCGTAATATAAGCCCTTAAACGATAAAACTGTCCTTTTTGACGCAGATTTGGGCATTAAATGTATGGATGAAAGCTTTGATGCTAAGATATTCATTGATAATAGCTGAAAAGATTTTTAGAAGAAAAAAATTAAATTATTAATAAAAAGTTTTAAGGGATCAATTTTTATAGACTACCCAAATCATCGTTGATAATAGGAATTAATGAAAACTGACAAAGCTCTATCATGTATTTCTAATCCATACTGCAATAAATTGAACGACGTGAACAGGATTCTGTTTTTAACTTCAAAATATTACTTATTTGTGATGATAAATTCAGTTTTTTATTATCTCTTTTAAAATAAATAATTTTCGATTTTCCTCACCAGAAAAGATTTCTTTCCGCAGTCTTTATAGACAACTTTTGTTCAAAATCAAATATGCATAATATATTTTGGGCAGAAAATTCATTGTATTCTAGCTGTTTTTTTTTTTTATTAATATGAATATATCTTTCTGAAGTTATTTTTATGCTTTGAGCTTCCAATTCTATTCAAATAAGGGTACAGGTTTCCAAGTGATGAACTTGAATTCCAAGCTCAATGACGTAGAATTCTTTTAAGGATTTAAGCGTTTTTAAAATTTTCTATTTCTTGACACTAATTTTGGAAAGCTTCATCAAAGAATATTTCGATATGTTTTAAAACATTCTGGTGACACGTTCTTAGTTTACGAAAGCTACAGATGTCAATATATTTAAATTTCTTATTTTTTGAAGGTGCGAAACTTTAAACTATGGAATTTACTTTACGGGTTAAAACAAAAATCCATTTAGAGAATCAATTTTGTCTCAAATAATATTTTAAAACGCTGATTTTCATCAGCTTGATCTATAATGTGAAAAAAAGATTCTCTCACTTCGGCTCTTTTCAGAAAATTGTTTTCTCGTACAGTAAATATAACTTTTTCCGCAAAGCAGTTTTTGTTTTCTTAGTTTTTATTTCATTGCTACACCAGTATTTGCCAGATGGATTTTTGAAATTTATTTAACACTTTTATTGTTTCTTATTTGTCATGCTTTTTGATAAATTTAGTATGCGTATCAAAGTAAAGAAACTAAGAAATATATCTTCAATGCTTGCACCTTTTGTGCTAATAAAATGTAATATATTACAGTTATTGAAACAAATTTTCTTATTAAAGATTCACCTTTTGTTTTTATGCTGTAATAATAGCGAAATATATAAAGCCCTCTTAATGTTACTGAATTATAATGACATCAGGCGTTTGTGACACTTCAGTACGTCTGCTTTTTAAATGAAATGCAGTTTTTCGTCAGCAGTCGTAATTGCTTTTATGACAATAATAGGCTATAGAGTTCAGAAACTGCCCTTTGATTCAGCTGTTGTTTTTATCCTGCTTTTAACTAGAAAGAACATAATACTAAATATGAATCAAAAACATGGTTAAAACTGACATTATTTGTAGCATTTCGAAAACAAAATATTCTGTATCATGCACTCTGTAATTGGAGTTTATTCTGTAGTGTGCATTTTCTAAATAAATAAATAAAATAAATAAAAAGGTTGTGTAAAATAGTGGTTGTTAACCTCTCTTATATAAAAAAGAAATTTTAAAAATGTTGGTATAATACAGTAATACTTTAATGTAATTATATTAACAAATGTTCTATGAAATTTAAAGCTTTTCTAGCAGACACTGTTTATAAAATAAACTATTACATCTGAATTCAAATTTTTGGTAAGTCATAAGAGCATGCGAAGATCTGATTTCTACATTTCCAAAGCCAATTTCAATAGTCCAGTATAACGAAAAAAATACTATTTCAAAAAATATTTAAAACACCAGACGCCAAAATTTAGCTAGCTGAAGCTGATTTTGAAGTTTCAGTATGATATTCTTCTATTACAAATAGTTCCGTTAATGTATGAAGGAATTTCTGCGAAAATTTATGTATGCCTGCTAAAAATGCGTATTCATCTACCTAGACACTGTTTTCTAAAATGCAGTCCATTTTTAACACTGTAGACTTAGAAGCCAATACATTTAATTTCTATTTATTAATTAGAATTTTTAAATACGTTTCCCATCTGTTATGGCATACAAAATGCTCCAAAAAAGGGTAACAAGCATTTATTTCCTTAAATATTGCACCTATACATATACTTCCATTTACAAAGTTTCATTAAATTAGTTGGGCAATTGTATGAAAACACTTTGACTGTAGGGGTTGATAATAAAAAGGTTCAAAAAATTAAATTCTTATTCTGTCCCCATAATGTAAAAGTGTTAAAAACCAATTTCTGTATTAAATATTTCTTATACAGAAGAATACAAAGTTGCTTGCTATTATTAACATTTTTCAGCAAGAAATGCACATATTTATTTCATTAGAAAACTAAATAACAGCTTATTCGGAGAAATTTCGAAAGCCTTACTGGTGATTTCCCAGTCTGCTCCATATGGATGGAAATGAAAAATAACATTTCATGAGTTTTTCTTAGAATGAAAGATATCAGTTAATATAAGTCACAACAGTACGCGAGATATTTTAGTATTAATTTCACAATTTCTTTGCTTTTCGATATTCTTAATAACTCTTAGTTTTAATTTAAAACTAGAAGCTAACATAACAAAATAAATAAAACTTGGAAAAATTTAGAGGAATACATCTGCACTGATAAAGAATCCTTTAGCCTTCAGTTGTTTACGAGCCTCTTCTGAGCCTGATTGGACAGGGGATTCAGTACGTGATTGAGTTGATAAACGCGATATTGATCTGTAGTAATTGGAATCTCAAATGTAAATATCTCTGTAATAACATTTTTAATTTTCTAAGTTAAAAAAATTCGTGAAAATGATGCTTCTTTGAAATGGATATTTATTCAATCTTTTTATAAAAGATTGATAACTGAGTTCAGATGTACAATTGTAATCGACGAAATTTACAAAATTGCCTACTATATAATCCTTGTTTTTTTGGATAGTTTACATTAACTAATTTTGTAGTTAAAATAAGTATGTAATGTAGAAATCGCTGATTTTCATGGAGCTTTATAATATTTGTGTATAATGAAATTTCAGAACTCAAAAGATAATTCTAAATAATAAATCATCAAGAATTTCAACTAAATGAGATAAAATTTTTTAATAATTTTACTGAGGACATGATTAAACGCCAAGCAAAATGATAACTATTTGAGTCGATGCAAATTATTGTAATGTATCTAAATATGATGAATTTGTCATATCTTTTGTTCTATATTATTTCTCAGCTAAAATTTTAAGTGATTTGATTTCTATCTGATAATTTGGAGTTTACTTATATGTCATATGATGTTGTGATATTTGAGCTTACTTTTATTGAACTAGCATTACTACTAGATGCTTTGAAAAGAAATTTACCTATTTTGGACTTTCTTTACTTAATTAAGATTGTTGAAAACATTGAAACAGATCTTTATATCGCTTGATGCATATCAAATCTTGGATTACAATGAACTAAAGAAACATTATTTTGCAGCCACTCTTTAAATTTGTATTATATATTGAAGTAATAGTCACGTTTTAGACTATCTGCATGATTTCTAATATGGAGCTGCAAAAAAGTGCAAAAACACATATTGTTTTCCTAAATTTTATTTTTGAAGTAAATTAATGCACTGCAGATATTTTAAGGAAGAATTTCTTTGTATTTGTAAACTCAAGATGTAAATTTTTTGCATATTGCTTAAATTTACTCAAAATTTTTTTAAACTAGCATTTTGCATATGTTCTTAAGAAATTTGTAGTAGAAACTTTTCCCATTGAAATAAAATTTTGTAAAGAAAAGGAAGAAAACATACATATCTTATAGATATGTATTTCGACGTAAAAGAAATAAATTTGTAGTTTCCAAGAAACCCCCGTCTTAGTCTTATATAACTTTCAGTAAAAGAAGAGATTTTATGTGAATTTAACTGTAAAAGTGAAATTCTAGAAAAACAGACATTTTGAAATTAATTTTTATACGCCCTCCAGAATCCAACGATTCCTAACAGTAAATAATTGAGTTTTTTCCGAAAATTGTCTCCTGTATTCTTGGAGTTGTTTTCCTTGGTATTATATGTGACTGAATATTTCAAAACTCACTCATAAATTTTGAGTTTTGTTTTTTTAGTTAGGTTTATTAATGTAAGCTTCATTTAGTTTATTAGTGATGGGCTCACGTAAGTAAGTTAAGATCGCTTTTAACAGTCTAAGAATTAAAACTGGCTTTTTGGTGAATGTTTGCAATTTACCCCTTTTCTCTAAATTGAGAAGTTATTTTAATATTTTTCCTGTAATATCCAGAGTAAATTTAATATTTATATTGTCACAATTAGGGCTTGAGTTCAATTCAAAAACACCCGAATAATTAATATTTGGTAATTCTATAAAGAACAATAAAATAGATTGAGATCTTATAATATTTTGCAAATACCATGGAGTTCTAAATATGATGAGATTTTTATTTTTCCTATTTAGAATTTATTTTAGAGATTTAACCGTGTATTTATATTTCTAAAAGCAAATTTTAAAGTTTGATCTGAAAAACTTCTGAAGCCTTATGATATTTGGTTAACCCTTTGACCTAAGAATCTTATTTAACCTCCTAATTAGATGAAGCATCTTATTGAAGATGCATGTTGTTATTTCGATCCATATGAGATCACAAAGGACACTTCAGACATTTAAGCGTCATATAAATTAAGAGCTATTTTGATTTCATTACAGATTTTGATATCAAAAATACTCTAATCCGATAATCGAGTCAGACACCCCTATTAACACAAGATGTTCTGCAACATTTCTACGATATCTTCACGATATTGTGTAGCATGCAGAATATCGAACAGCATCGTGGAGATATAGTACAATATCTTGTGCTAATAGAGGGCACGGGCAGGGGGAAAACAGGTGTGTTTCTCTATCTATCATGTTAAAGAATGATGGTACAGGATAAAAGGGGGATACTTATTATTATGGAGAAACTTTTGATATCGATAGAAATAGAGTAATCTACATGCAAGGTCCAATTACTGAGTGATCTAGAGTAACAGTATTGTTGATTCATTATGCACATGAGAATGAAAACAGTTGAATTAAAAAGAATAGACCCTATTGAAGTACATGGAATTCCAATCTAATATTCAGAAAAGTATTTATTTGAAGAAAAAAAATTATTCGTTCAATGCTTTAAGTTGACGACGTATATTAAGAATCGAATTTTGTTTTTATTTGTGGCCGATCAATTTTCCTTCGAAAGTGTCAATCCAGATACACTTCCAAGCTTCTCTGCGCCAAAATCGAAAAAATCTGTCTTGGAGAGGATTGCAGTTACGACTATCATTTATATTGACGTGTACGATGTGGAAGCTTCCTCTTTGAAATAGAAATCAAATAAAGTTTTCAAAGATTTCTGTGAAACTTTTTCATTAGTTATTTATATTTATTTATTTAGTCAAACAATAACAAATATTTTTATAATTTCAAAAATTTTAATAAAATTTTTTATTCATTCTCATAATAGTTACTTTTAGTTATATATGATTCCAGAACTCACCATTCGTTAAAATGGTTGAGGATTTTAAAAATTGATTTATTAGCTAATGAAATACTTTAAATGATCTTTTTTAACAATAAAATTGTAGTATTTTAATAAATATATTCTTATCTCTTTTGCACTTCAAGATGACATAAAAGACAAATCGCACATTTACACCTTTTGTTAATCTGAACATTATATAGTCTTGAAAGATTAATGTATCGTCTTCTTTAAAGAACAATAACGATATTGGCAAAAAAATTTAGATCGTTGTTTTTCAATGCATAAAAATATAAAAATCCTTAACTAGAACTCTATTTGATTGATAAAGCGAATATATTTCATTTGTTGAAAAAGTACCGAAATTGGCTTCATACTGATATTGTAAACCTTTTCTCTTGTAAACAAAAACAAACCATTCTATTGCCTTCATCAAAATATGGATGCCAGGGAAACTCCGATTTGTCATTTCTCAAACATGCATGAAACAAAATGCTTTTTATCAGGAACGCAACAAGGCCCAAACTTTAGGATCCGTCATTTATTTTTAAAACCTCTTAAAACAATGAAAAATGTATTTATGCGAAAACGAGCCTAAGATAGACGAGAAAAAGGTATGTCTACGATAGGAAAATCTTTGAACATACAAGGGAGATGTAAAAGGAATCAGTACATTGGAAATGAAATGAAGTTTAAAGTTTATTTTTAAGGAATCTCATGTTATGAATGTAAATGTGAATAATATCATTTTATGCGCCTTGAATGTCAGTTGGCTCACTTTCGGAAAATTGAGTGCGGAATCGCCTTAAAATAGCATTTCGGGCGACTCGAGACTTAAAAGTATTCTATTTTAGTGAGTCCAAATTACGTAAATTAATGATTGATAGAAAATATTATTTAAAACTGATAATTCTTATGTGGGAAGGAAAAAAAATGTATAAAAATAAAAACAACCGTCCATCAAATATAGTGCCTTTGTTAATTACATTTGAAATCAAAGAAGTTCGTAAATATGTAGGATTTTTGAAAATTCCCCGAATTATTCTGCATTCCAAAATAAAACAAATATTAAATTAGTTATTTGAAGAGCTGAGTGGATGAACATGTTAAGTGACATTTAAGCGAATTTGAGAAAACGAGCTTTAAAATTTAGAGGTTACATTTTTTTGCTTTTTTACTCAATTTTTGCTGTTCTGGCACTTTAGCAAAGAAAAAGCATTCAACATTTTTTATGTTAATTAACATGGTTGTTGCTCTTTTAATTATAGAGAAATTTAATAATCTTTTGCATTTAACATGTTCTTCCATTCACGCGTCAAAAAACTTACTTGCTTAGTCGTGGAAGAACATGTTAAATGCATGTTCTTTTCTGTATTAACGTAATAATGGCGGATTAAATACATACGCATAATAATAAATTGGCAAAATTATATAACTCTATGTATTTTCATCACGAGTTCAAGAAGAAAAATCAAGTAAATGAATGTTAAAATAGCACACACACACAAACACAAAAAGATCACATAATAATATTTAAATTTGGGAAACAATAAAAATAAACATAAAAACTATTGAAGAGTGTTAATGTTTTGATATTTTTTTTCAATTAATGATTCATAAAAAAAATTATTTTCGCTCTTAAGAAAAGGAAGTTTTTTTTCTAAATTTTTTTATCTGTTCTGTAATTTACTTCCCTTTAGTATCATTTGCCCATAATAGGCATAATAATGATCAGCAAAATTGTATAAATATAAAACTGTGCATACTTTCAGAACAAGTTGCACAAGAAAAATTAAGCAGATTGGATGTTGGAGCAGCATTAAAAGAACTCAAAATAATATGCAAGTTTAAGAATCAACAAAAATAAACATCAAACCCATTGAAGAATGTTAATGTTTTACTTTTTCTTTTTGAATTAATAATTCATAAAAAAATTTATACTCTTTTTTAATAAAAGACAAGTGGTCACCGGTCTTCAACCCCTCCACCTACAAATCCAACAAGAAGCAACTTATGCCCGAGTTGCTCAAGCAAGATCTTCATCCAACTTTTTCACCGTTATATTCAGCCCAACAGATTACGAGAGCAAAAGCAGTGGAATTCATATTCACCCCCCTAATTTTCTTCTCCATAATCAAATTTCATTTGCAGAAAATCACATAGACTCAGGAGCCAAGGCTAAATATACTAATGGATCTAAAACGAACGAAGGCACTGGTAGCGCATATTGCATTCTCAAAAACTATGGAATAATAGCCTCATGGCAAGGTAAACTTGATCTTAGAAATTTGGTTTTCGAAGCTGAAATCCTTGCAATTAGAATGACAATTGAAGCAGCTTCTTCCCTTCATCGACCAATCAAAATTTGGACAGACAGTTTGTCAAGTTTGATGGCCATACTTAATCCTAAATCCCACCATAGTATGGTCCGAGAAATTCAAACCCTTTTGCTCTCTCATAAAGACATTCACCTGAGATGGCTTAAAGCCCACGTCGGTTATTTAGGCAACGAATGCGCAGACCAATTAGCCAAAGAAGCCATCACAAAAGGCGACCCTTTCCTTCTACCTAAGCCACTTTCCTACCTGAAATCTGAGATTAAGTCAGCTGCTTTAAGCATCTGGCAAGACAACTGGGATAACGGAGAAACTGGCTGCAGTACACACGATATAGTGCCTAGGGTCTCAAACAAGCCAGTAGGATGGAATAGAGAAGAGATAATGTTCGTTACAGGACACGGGCCTTTCCCTGCATACCTTCATCGCTTCAATCTTCGAACACATGACAACTGCTCGTGCGGAGAAAAAGGAGATCCAATGCACTATACCACAAAATGGTTTACCTCTTCCTACATCAAACTCCAACAGTGTCACTTAAATTACAGTGTGGTTGAAAAACATTCTCACGAACAACTTATCAAGAACCCGACTTTGACTCCTAATGTGTTTCATATGTGATGAGAACAATCTCATTGTAGAGGATAATAATTAAGCACTCATCCACCCAGATTGACACACACTTCCGGCTACTTATGACTTTTTTCCCTCTACGTATTTTTTTTTTCTATTTTGTATTGTTTTCTATGTTGTTCTGTCCAGTGTATGTTTCCTTTTCATTTTTATTTGTTTTTGTACCTGATACTTGTTTTTGTCCTTTTTTAATAAATAAAATTCACCTCCATCCATCCAAACCGGAAAGGAGCCAAATGGCTCTAAACACGGGGATGCAGGTGGTGTAATATAATGTCCCGGAAAGAAACTTTTTTATTGAGGACATTCCTTTATCGATTGGTGAGCTGGAGTTAATTATGGACATCTTTAAAATCTCGAAAGTAGGGAGTAATATCAGTGACATGATGGTTTCTGCCATTTTGCATTATGATTTCGCGGCATTTTTCTGGAAGGAATATAGTCTAATGCTTCCTTAAATTTTTCTCAATTCTTCCAAAATCTCCATCATTATCAAGATACGAATGTCCTACCTCAGGAAATTTATATACACTTACTTTGAAATATCCTATAAGAACGAGATATTGTGGTTAAATTCTTATTCTAGGCTGAACAAGAGTCTGACCTGATAATAAGATGATCTTTACTCCTTAAAGTTTCGCTGAATTATAGAAGATTTAGAAGTGAAATAGCCACCTCAGCTAAGTTTGTTTAGCTGTTAGAAAGCTAAACAAACTAATATAAGTGATCAGTGAAAAAGTTTTAATGTAAAAAAATACACTTGGTCTCCCGGCTCAACTTCATATGAATCAATTACATCAGCAATGCTGAAATAAGCCATTATTGAAAAAAAATTGACGAGTTCCAAAAATTTCTTTTACTTACCGTTAATTTCTCTATTCTTTGTCACGCAATGTAGTTCAGCATGTTGTATGACTCGCAATGAAGACCAGATAGAAAAGTTATAAAGAATTACTGCGAAAACTTCTTTTAGAAGCAAAATATTTCTATTTTCGAATCTTCTTGGCAATATTTTCGTCTGCATTAAAGCTATTTCCCGCGATGAAAACGATCCGGCTTCAATGGAAGCAGATGTTATTTTACTCAAGTTTAACAGGTTTCTCATGGAAGAAGATGTTAAGCGCCTTTAACATGTTCTTCCACTACGAAACAGCAAGAAACCGTGCATTTAACATGTTCATCCACTGAAAATTTCATTATTTTTTTACTTAACAGATTTTTTTTAATGTGTGTGTGTATGTGTGAACTTCCTATATTTAAACTAGACTTCAACATGTTCTTTTTCCCAATTATCTAATTTTTTTCGAAAATGTCACTTAACACGTTCATCCAATCTGCTCTTCATTCATGATATTTAGAAATTCAGAAAGATGAGCAATGAAAATAAATACAAATTGTATTCACAGGAATTAAAATATTTGAGTTTTCCTTTAAAATGTGATACATAATTTAAATTTTAAAATGACGGTCTAATACATTAGCGTTAGTATTTGTTTAAAATAATTGAAAATATCGAGAGGCTTTGAATTTTATTCGCAAACTGTAAATGAGACACTTTTAATCACTGCAAGCAAAATCTCCAGTTCTTGTGTGACATACATAATTTTTGTTGAAGAATAACACAAGAACGTGATCACGGTCTCTCCAGAAGGCTTGTAAGAGAAAAAATGAATTCGATAGTGCCGTACATGATGGCAACAACAAGGATTTTTCCCAGTTCCTCTCAACTCGGGAAAAAACTCAAAAGATAGGTTTCTTGTGAGTCGTATGCCTAGACGGAATCTTCTCTGCAGAGTAAAGAATCGTAAAGTTTGTGCTTGCTGTGGTGCTAAGTGGGGCGAAACTGAGAGACTGGAGTTCAGTAATGTGGTGGGGAGAAACGGAGAGACAGGAGTTCAGTAAAGTGGTGGGGCGAATGAAGTTACACTTTGTTTTGGTACTGACGGCTGCGAACGGTTTGATGTGAGCCCCAAAAAGTAATCGATTCGTCCCGCCTTTTGAACGTAGGTCAAGGTTCTGCTGTCAGTTCATGGTATGTGCATACATTGTTTTGGTCTTTAGTGAAATGTAAGGTGTCGATCAACAGCTATTTGACTATTGTTCCTGATAACAGTTTTTCCTTCAATACTTTTCATGAGTTCTTCATAGATGAGTGTGGTCTGCCTATCAAGCACGAATTATTCCTGAGCGGGGTTTTGAAGACGAATTTGAATTTAAAATTTAGCTCTCGCGACAGCAAAGCTCAGGTTGGGAGCATTTATCAGATGCATTTTAGAGCACCATCTTCTTTTATCATGTGTACAGGGACTTAAGTCTTGTCTGTCAAATGTCTGATAATGACTTCATTTAAATGATCTCAAAGTTTTGTTCATTTAATGCTTATATATACATATAATTCTATTATTTATTCGTATCCATTTGTATTCGTGAAAATGGAAATCTAATGTATGTATAAAATATTTTAAAAAAATTCTGGTTAAATTTGGAATGTGTATTATTGTATCTCAAACCGGCTAACTTTCAAATTCGGCTGTTTTATTAAGGACCGAAATGACTAATCGTACATGGAGTAGTTGCTTTCATTGAATAGAAACCAAAAATGACCTATTTTAAACTTAGAAAATGCGATCGCCGAACAAACCTAGAAATTTATATAACTCGAATATAACCCTACTTTATATTAAAGACCATTTAGGAAAAATTCTTTGTGATTAAAATTAATGTTCATGCAAAAAAATCAAGAAACTCTTATACCATTAGCTGAAAAATTAAAGTCGCAGCTGTTAAAATTGCTGTCTGTGATATTGTTGGAAATTCATTTCAGTTTTATTTTTATCATAATACATAGAATACGGCTACATTGTTCAGTAAGAATTTCGGACAGTAGCCCCATTTTACAACAACAGAACAGAGATTCAAGATGATTGACTTTAATCATGAATTAAAGGAATTATCCACTACTACTTTCTTTACAGCGCGTTTAAAGTTATTTGAAATATACTGCTGAAATGCTATAGTAAAATGCTCATTTTCTGCATATCTTGTGAAAATATTCTATATTTATAAAAACTAGTTAGCTTCTGTTACGTAATACGTTAAATTTTTCCTCTTATTTTATACAGTTCTAGGGGAAGGCTCACATTTCTCTGGAATTACAAAAGTGTCATGATTCAATTAAAACATTTTTAGAAAGCTTTGGCTAGCGACTTGAAACGAAAGTTGGCTAATTTTACATTTTAATTTTCAAGGATCCAATTCATGTAAACTAATAAATTAGTAAAATGTTTTAAATAAATTTCTTATATTTCAAACGCGCAGAGTAGGATATATGTATAGCATTTTTCTCACCTGCATACGACACCTCTATATTGACCATTTATATATATTTTTAATTAATATCATCTTCAATATCAATTTTTGAAAGCTGTAGAAAGTAATGATTGATATTGAAAATTCTTTTGAAGTTCTGTTAAAGGCTGTTCTGTTTCCTCCGTCCCTTTCAATCCTTTTTCACAACGCAAGGACTTCACAGGTAGGAAAACTAACTTTAAGACGTTAAATTTGCAGTGTATCTGAGGTTTATGAAGAATTAGGAAATTCAATAGTTATATACTATGTATGCAAGTTAACAGTATGTACTTGTTTATAACGTTAAGATTGCCGTGAGTAACTGGAATGTATAAAATCACTCATTTTCTAATCTTTTAGTATATCGTTTCATATTATGATGTTACAATCAATTTCTGAGAGATTTTTTCTATTGTCATTTCCGTGAAAATTTAGCCGAAATTAAAACACTTGTAGAGCCACGCCTTTCAACTTCTTGTTGCTTTTTACTTTGAACTCGGGTAAAAGCCAATGTAAATAACTCATTTATGGGGACTGTATTGTTTTCAAAGTATCTTAACTTCCTGTCAGGCACAACTGTTCTAATAGGCTCATTCTTATAGATTTATTATTGTGGTTTTAAGTATTGCAACTATTCGAAGGTGAATTTCTCATTTTCGTGACAAATAAAAGGGAAATTATGTACTCAATTTCTTTTTAAATTAATTTTTTTGCTGTTATTGGACTTTCCAGAAAACTACTACTTCATCTTGAGTGAAGTTTTCGTAACAGTGACTACTTCTACGTGCATACTGATTAACTAAACTACTAAAATAGTTATGGCCACCGCGAACTCATTTCACAGAGGCTAGTTGTCTTGGTATGCTAAGTAAATCAGCAATTTTAAGTTGCAAAATCAGATCATACTTACAATTGCTTATCAATAATTTGATTAGTTTACATTATCTCACTGGTTCTTTAGCTATGTACATATATGTACACGTTTTCGATTTAAGTCTAATGCTGTAAATATCTCTCAACGTACGGATGTATATTCTATGGCTATTTATCTAAACTTCACAATCGTCATGTTGCGAAATCGACAGTTTGTTTTTGTTGCAAAACAGAGCTAGAAATACCTCTTAAAATCTCTTTCAAAACACTAAATAAGATAAGAGTTGTCTATTGAACTTCCATGAATTAATTGATTCTTCTATTAATAGTAGAAAATCACATTATGTTTTAGGACTTTCCAATACATTCTGGACAAAGGATTTGTGAAACAATGAAAGAAAATCTTTGTTCAGTTTTAAATATTATTTTTGTAATTATCTCTAAATTGTATAGATTTTTAAGAATTGCGTTTTTGAACATTATTACCTTTTCATCGATTTTTAGAATGGGTTTTCTCTGTTTTAGTAAAATTTACAGGTTGCATTGCAATGAGACTAAAGTAATCATGTAGAAGGTACTAGAGAAATGAAGATGATTTAAATATCTCAAATTCAAACTGAATATTATGCGGCTATTACTTTAAAAATTATAGCATTTCCCAAAATCTTCCTTTCTACAGAAACTTAACAGTAAATATGACAGCTTTGAAAAATTCATTAAAAGTTTCACTCTTAATTACACCATTTATTACTTGCTTCTTTAATACTATCAATTAAAAAAACTTGTACAAAATTGCTACTTGTGAATGCAAATCCGTTTAAGAGAATAATTAAATAATTCCCATCAAAAATATCCTTCACGGTATCATTATAGTCACTTCTCTCTAAAGGCAATTATTTTGCATACAATTTTCCATTATGAAGGCAAGAGAGCAATTATTGATGTTTTTACTTTATAATAAATTTTGGTCCTGGGATCTATGTCCCGAAAATTCAAACGAAGTGTATGAAAATCGTAAAAGGAAAAAAATTGATTAGGTAAGTTTTGTTTACAGTAATAAATCATTAAGTGATGAGAGTTATCGAGAAAGAAAAAATACAGCTTCTAATGATACTGTATGGACTAATATTCAGCCGCAAAAATTGAACTTTGTTCATTGAAAACATCTGCGACGCTCATTATCTTAATTATGGAAAGAAATAATATAGAAAAAGGAATTCTCCGTACCTTCGATAACTTTTTCAAAACTGCATCTTTTTAGGAGCCTTAGAGGAATCACTTTCCTTGTAACAAGAGAGCGTAACTATTAGCAGCATATAATTAATTTACCCAGCTCCGGGAAATCTGACTAGAAAATGAAGATTGGATTGAAGAAGCACCACTTTGAGATGGGGAGAGCTTGAGTAACCACGACATTTGGATCGAACGGATTTACTGTCGCCGGGGATCTTCAGTATGTTCTCATAATTGCTTCCAAGATTATATTTTTCTGTTAAGGAAAATTATTCTTGTGTTCAGCAAAGGATATTGTTGCTCTTTGAAATGGAAGGCAAATGAAGCACTTTATCAGGTGCCATCGCTTTAAGAATAATTTCAGATATTATTTTTAAATTTATTCAAACTAACAGAACAAGATTTTCAAATTATTGAGCTAAAATTGTTCTTTGATTCCAATCAAATATCATCTGAAACAGATGCACGCTTTTAAAGCAGGAAA
This sequence comes from Araneus ventricosus, assembly GCA_013235015.1. NCBI lineage: Eukaryota > Metazoa > Arthropoda > Arachnida > Araneae > Araneidae > Araneus > Araneus ventricosus. The sequence goes on from BGPR01001721.1 coordinate 66,732, forward strand.
AAATTTAATACAATCTTCTGAGGTTCCCCCATTTCACGCTGCATCGCTCGTAAATTAACCCCTGGGGCATCTCCTCTCAGGCACCATTCCAGAGGGTACATCATTTTGAGCTTTTTGGATTTCGATAGTTAAAAAAATACTTATAGATTAATTTAATCAATTAATACAATAGTATTTCTTACTTCTCGAGACAATAAAATTAGCTCTTGTATTAATGAATAATGATGCATCTACTTTTTCGAATGTAACGGGTTAATGCAAATTAAACATTCGTTTTTAAAAATGATATAAAATGTTAGTGAGATCCATGAACTTTGTTCTTGTACATTTCTCAGACGTTTGCCTCCCCTAATCAATATTAGTTTGCAACTTTTTTAAAATTTTTAGATTTAATTTCATAATGAACTAAATGTTACTACCATAAATGAAGTGACATATATTCTCCTAAAAATAACATCTGTAATGCGAAAACAAATAAATAGACAGCATACAGTTCAATGATTTATGCATATACAGTTGCAAATAAGCTTTTAAAAAAAACTGTGTAAAAAGCTAGAGATAATCAAAATATATTGACACGTTTGTTGTTTGTTTCACAAAAAAGGAGTAATACTGAACAATGAAATGTAATATTGAAATGATTTTGCAGGACGTTTGGTATGACACACAAAGAAAATTTTACTTTGCGCACATGCATTAAGTATTCATACTATGAAGGACTCTCGCGCTCATTTTCTTTGCATCTAAAATGGAAAATTTGCTGAAAAAATTATTACACATAAAATTAAGCTGAAACAAGACAGTTTTGCAACATTATAACTAGAAAAAGAGAGATACTAATCAAATTTTGCAGACAATTGAATAAAATGATCCACTTAGTAAATAGCTTAAAATCAGACAAATAATTACTTTAGTGAAATAATGAAAAACAACTAGTAAAGATGAAATTAACGTATACACGCATATGAGTTATTTTGAATATAAGAGAACAGAAAACTTTTTACACGGAAAAAAATACTGGAAATATATCAAAGAAATTTTATATCAACAAATTGTAGTAGATCATAGAAAGTAAGATCTGAAAATAAATTTAATAAAGACAGTTTTTCATAATACACTTTTATTATTCATTTCTATTTAACTTGACTTGTTTCATGTTTGTAAAGATGGAATTTTGAAATATTTTTCAATAGCTTCCTGATGTGCTAGAGTTTTGAAATTTTGCATACTTGTGTGTTTTTTATGACAAAATACTATTTTAATGATTTCAGAATTTAATCGACAAATTTAATTAAATTTTGATGTGACGCCGACTTGTAGTGAATTTGAGAAAAAATTGATTTCAAGAATCCATAATAACTATAAAAATTATAAAGACAAAAAAAGTTGAAAATAATTTTTAAAAATTCTACTTTTTTAGTAGAGGAATAAAAGTGTGTTTTTAAAAACTGTTTTTATTAGTAAGTGATTTTTTAAATTAAGAAGAATCAAAATTTTATTATATTAATCGATTAAATGAAAATTTTAAAATAATGTGTTGCCATCGAGAAGTGTACAAAATTTCCAAAACTCTAGCACATGAGGAAGTGAGTGAATCCCAAATTCCATCCAAACATGAACCAGGTCGTTATATAAAAGAGACATTGAAGTTGTATTCCCTACCCATTTCGTAAATCCAAGATGCCTTTTGAATGCCAGAATTAACTTGGAAAAGATAGATGCATGTTAGTTTTATTAGAGAACTGGATTGATAATTCCACAAATGCCTTCTAAATGATGCTTGTTTCTGCTGTATATTTGCAACCATGACGTCACGTTGATATTTTTTATTAGCGGAAAAATATTAAAATCTATTTTGTTTACTATGGAAAATAAGAATACATATTTGAAGGTCCCATTCAACCAGAAAAGAATCCCTCAAACTCTATTACTTCTATTATTCACCTTGGCGTATATTATTTGACTCGAAATAATGGCCAAATAAAATCTACAGTGAAAATCGATAAGACGAAAATGTTACTTCTAACACAAAGGTTATTAATGATGAAGGAACTCTTTTTCCGAAAAAAAATTCCCCGAGATTTCTAGATATCTATTACAAATTATTCTATTTTTGTCATATCAGAATTTCTCAATACGACTTTGTCCATTTCTAAATTTTCTGATTACCTGCATCGATAAAAATGACAAATTATTGTAATATATGAGAGTTCGTAAGAAGTTACGTTCTTAATTTAGAAATCCCTAACAGAAATTATTTTCCTCCACTTTAGTAAAAGTTTCTTTAATAATAAGTAAGGTTTATAAACGGGTTTTTTTATAAGGATCCGAAGTATGAAGAAAACCTTTTGTTTTTTTCCACTTTGCTTAGAACTCGATGCTTTTTCAAAAAACGCATTCTCGATTCGATTTCAGTTCAAAGGAAATTGACAAATGAAAATTTTCTCCTATTTCGAATCGTCGTTGAATCTTCCCATCGAGTTCTAATATTTTTTCCAGAGAATTAAGCTTATTTTGTAAGCCATTTGTATACAAATCCTTTGTTTTAGAGTCAACTTATTCGCTTTTTTAAATGCATTTTCCTTAAAGTATGCTGATTCAGGTTTTTCTAAATTGCATCCAGTGACATTCTACGAAGATTTATTGAAGGGTTCACTGGTGCAGATGTAGGATAATTCTTTTTCCCTCGGAGAATTTTTCTTGACTTGTTTCTTAGCTTAGTTTAGATGTTTTCGTAACCTTATTCGTTTGTTGTTTTTGATAGTCTTGTCGCCAAGTGATAAAACCACAAAGAGTTATTATCTTACATTTGCTGAGTTACTTTTTATCTCCAAAGGCATTGTGACTTTCAGAGTTTTCTGGGTAACTCTCAAAACTGAAATGTTCTGGATGCATAATGCTTGAAGACGGCTAAGATCTTTTACAATCGTTATAGCTTCTGGAAACTGTCATATTACTAGATGTTTCCATTAAATGCTCGATAAGATAATGACGAAAGTTGAAAACTTTTCTAGCTGCAGAAGTGACAAGTTCTATGAAAATTCTTTATACGGGGTGGTCATAAATCATTGGACCCCTTTCAAAAATTGAAAAAAAACCCTAATGTTACAACTACGGGTTTTTTAAAATGGCAGCGCATTTTAAAGGGATAGGTAACGCGCCGTTACGGTGGTCTAGGTGATTGTAAATTATTGGATACCTCTCATTTTTGAGAGCTATTATCTGCGAAACTATTCAAGCTAGAAGAAAAATAAAAGCATGTATTTGTAGGAAGTTTTACGCTCTTTAATTTATTAAATCAATTGTAATTCGAAAACTGAACAGTTTTCGAGGTATTCAAGAAAAACTGAAAAAAGGAAACTGGAAAACGCGCATTGGCTTCTGCTGATCGATAACCATTGCGTATGGAAATCTCTCGCTGTAACAAATTGAGAAGGCCATAATGGTTCACCTATCTGAAAAAAACTTTTTATTTGCTTTCTCATTTAAAAAAACGCAATTGTAACATTATTAGTTTTTTTTATTAATTTTTGAGATGCTTTCAATAATTTATGACCACCCTGTATTCTCGTGAAATAGCTAATATCACCTACAATACAGGGATCTAAAGATTTTATGTGAAACGGAATAATTCATTTTATGCATATGAAGTAGAAGCTCCCAACCTATGGTGCGTGTACCTCTGGGGGTACGCGAAAGTCATGTTGGTAATGGTGGAAAACACAAAATATAAGAGAAGATTTTGAAAAAAGATAATAGAATTTTGTTTATCCACGTTGGTGCGAAAAGTTAAAGTTCTGATAAGGAAAAGGGCACGATGTTACGCGCTGCATTTCATTTACACCTCCCAACAGAACTTGGAAACGGGGATTAAATTTATAGTGTGCCGAACAGATCAAATTTATTTGGATTAATTTTTGATGAGCTATTTGAGCTCTTTAGGGTTATAAAAATTTAAAAATTCGAAAAATAATATTGAGATTAAAGATTTTTGTTATTTTCGTTGCTCAGGATTTCAATTGAGGACTATTTAACTGCGCTTTATTTTTCTCGCATCGTACTAGATTGCTTGTGCCTAAACAGTATAAATTTTGAAAGTTAATCGACTGTAAATCATATAGAGTCTTTTGACAGACAGGAAATGCTCAAATAGCATTATTGCTGTCGGTCTTTTCCTGGGAATAGCCGGATCATAAACTGCTTGCTGTTGCAGTCCGTTGCGAATGTGAGGAATCTTGTTCCATTGTAAATGTGGGAACGTCTTGAAAAATTTCATTGAAGTCATTTTTATAAATTCTGAAAAGGGTTTAATTTTTGAGATAGTTAACCTTACTCTCAAGAATACTTGGTATCGTTGAGTTGTCTGCTGGACTGTTGTTGGCCGAAGGGTTTACTGAAAAATAAAACGACTAATCAAGGAGTACTGGAGGGAAAAAAATATAGGGAGTGGGGAGCGAGTTTCGTAAAATGAAAAACAGTCAAACTCAGCAAGTCTTATGAAATAAAATGAATTCGTATTTAATTTCTTTTATTATTGCCTATATGTAACTATTTTGTTGATTGAACTTTCTGGTTGTTTATACTTTATTTAATCTGATTCTGTTTAAAATGAATACAATAAATTAGAATTTATCGTTACTTATTATTCTCTCATAAAGTATTTTTAATCTAATTCTGTAGTTTACGATGAACTTGAATTACTGGAATTTAAATGAATAGGCTCTTCTCAGAGATAAAATGGAGGTTCTTATAGAGCTTTGCGTTATAGGTGGAAAAATTTCATTATTATATATCTCCTGTACTGACATATGAAATTGCCTTTGCACATAATGATGACAAACAATGACATTCTAGGGCAAATCTTTTTGAATGAGTGCATCTTGCATATACGTAATTAAGTTATTTGGAATTCTCTCACCATTTCGAAGAATTGAAAAGACCATTTAAGAACTCATCTTGCTGGAGCTCTTTTTGACCTTTTGGTCGTTGATAAAGCTGCTTAAATAGCTTACAAAGTACATTGAAAAATCCACTTTTTTACTTATTTAGTTTTAAAGGTTTGAGTTGATTCTGACTTATGTGTTTGAGACCCATAATTTATTAAACAGACATAGATTATCAAAAAACACATATCTATATAAAAAGCTAAAGAGTTTCTGTCCATAATAGGCATTTTAGTTGCACTACAGTAGACTGCAACACATGTCAAAGGGTCCACTTTTAATGTTTAAAAAATGATACCCATCCCACCCAGCATAGCGATTACTGTGGTACTGGTTTTCAAAGCTTCTTATTTATAGAGACAGATGTTTATAAATAATATTGCACTGTACGCTTTTATGGCATCTTTAGTTTTATTCAGTACATGTGAAAAATGTTGTTGCATTACGTTATGTATACGTTTTTACGATAAATTATTCAATGAATTTTCATTGATAAACCCATTTATGCTTCGATTGTGGAAACCTCTTCAGTTCTTTAACGTTGAAATCTGATTTTTACCATTTTTCAGAGAATCAAGCCTCTCGAAGTTCATCGTTAGTTCTGCCGAAAAGAGCACTGTATAGTAATGAGGCATTTAAAGAAATATTTAGTTTAGTTGACAAGTGTTTAATTAATATCTTGACCTCTTGGCTTAGGAATTTATTTAACTTCCTAACCAGATGACGTATCTTATTTAGAACATTTATTGTTATTGCAATTCATATAAGACAGTAAAAAACACATGAGATACTTTAAAAGACAAATTATTTGGAGATGCTAAATTACTTGCTACTTAATTAGATTTAAATATGAAATTTCTGTGGTTCGCTGCAAGAGGTGGAGATATTATTGTGTGCGCAGGAATAAAAGATCTAGGCTAATTTTAAATATAGAATAGAAGAGTGCAACTAATTTTAGCTGTCAAGGCCGATGCAAAGAAATTCTTTGCATCCGCCTTATTTTCTCATTGGCTCTTGCTTTCTTATCTCCCCGCTACGATGACCTGGTTGGTTCCCATCGTAGCGGGGAAATAACTAAAAGTGTTGTCTTTTATACTCAGGGTGATCCAGAAGTCAGAAAAAACTTTGAAAATCAAAAAATCACTAATGAATGAGGATAGTAAAACGTCCGCATATAAATCCAATTTTTTTTTTGTCTCGAATCCCGAATTCATTAACAGCATAGCTTATAATCTAAATCACCAGATAGCTTTACATTTGGTGGAGCGATGCGTTGCATAGGAGTAATGTCTTAGGATTGTGAAATGTTTTGTCCTCCATTCAGGAGAAGAGCTGTCAGACGCGGAATCACATTTCATAAGGCAATAACCGTTTGAGTTCCAGACGATGCGATAGCGCTCCCTCTGTTTCATGCCTATAAGTGCCAGCTACTTATGAGGACTGTCGAACTGACCGAACACTGGTATTCGTCGATGCGCAATCGTTTTTTACGAAAACCAAGGAGCACCATTGCCCTTCCTGGCACTTTTCAACATAGAAATTTAGAATCGCCGTAGCACTACCAGATTCATTTCGACCGGGCTTTCTTAAAGCTTATACTCAAACGTTAAGCAACAATTCTATTGGCACCAACAAAGGAATGTTGCATAATGTGCAAACGATGTCGGTTTTTTTTTTAAATCTTCATTCGTTTGTGAATTATTGATTGCTGAAGCTCCACCCGATTTCTGGATCACCGTGTATTTACAAAAAATATATACAAATTGCAAGTCCAGTATTTGCATACGATTTGGATATTCACCTTAGTTGAAAGTATTAAAAGAAAATCTCATGATATTTGTCTTCAAAATCCTTGTATAAATATTTCCCAGAAATCTTTAAACATTCTTGATTAAACACAGTCGTCATTTCTCAGTATGAACGAAATGTGACAGGTAGCATTTAAGATATGCTCTCTCAGTAAATTAATCAGGTAGTTTAGTAACCTGGAGTTTAATTGAATTTAACCTACTACTACGTTCAAAAAGTTCCGGAAATATTTTCCAAATGTAAATGCATTATGCTATTTCCTGCTAAATAACCAAAGAGTATCATGTGACCGATTCTGATAGAACCGGTTTTATCCGGCTCAGATATATGCGGTAGCTCGTGATTATAGGCAACCAAAACTTCCCGTTGAGGGCAAAAGATGCCGAGTTTTCTTCGATTACAAGGGAATTGTGCACAAGGAATTCCCTCAACAAAGCTGCACTTTTCAACTAAAAAAGAATGCGTTCAAGTCCTTAGACAATTGTGCGATTAGATGAGACGCAAGTTACCAGATCTTTGGAAGGCCAAGTCTTGGGTTTTCTATCGCGATAATGAAATGACTCACAAGTTCCTTCTGGTGTTAATTTACTTCTCAAAACATCACATTCCGGTCTTTCACAATTGGCTGATTCCCATGATCTCGCCCCATGTGACTTTTTCTGCGGATGAAGAATTTTCCTAAAGGAAAACGATCCGCAAGTTCAGCGGAAGTGCAGCGACAAAGGCATTGAAGGATGTGGCAATAAGAGGCTTGCAGTCTACATTTACATCTTTGTATCAAAGATGATAAAGATGCATAGTTGCACAGGAAAGTTACTTCGAAGGAAAACCAAATAAACATGCTTTATATGTACTCATTCTTCCATAATAAAGTTCCAGGACTTTTTGAACGTAGTAGTATTATTCTGTGTAAGGTGTCTTATTTAGCTGGCGATTTAAGGGTAAAACAGCCTAAACACTTCTTCAATAGAATCCCAGTTATGTTCTCTAGAATTTTACTTCGAAAGAAATATCCATTAGATTTGGTTTAAAATGTTCTTCAGATCATAGAATCTTATCGATGAAGTGGCACAAAAAGATTAGATGTGCTCATCCGGCACTAGGCAGGCTGAAATAATTCAGACTTTTTTATTTATTAGTTTTGATATTTAAAACTGCTTGGAATGATTTCGAAATCAGATTATTTTTAGAATTAAAAAAGTTTTCGAGATGTAAAACTTTAATAGAGAAAAAGGATTTTAAAAACGAACAGATTTAATTTTCAATACTTTCGTCTGATGAAATATTTATATTTTCCCGAAATTCCATATTCTTGTTCTCAGTTTATAGAAAGGCTATTGTTAATTTTTTGTGCCTCTTATACTCGAATGAGGATAGAATAGACCTATGAGCGTTTTACGAAACAATGCATTGTGATTTAGTCTAAGTAACACTGTCAATAAATACGAAAGCCATACTTTGATTACTTTTATGCGTTCAAGGTACGAGTGAGTGTGAATTAGCTTTATTGCCTTCATTCATAATGGCCTGATCTCCTTTAGGGGAAACATAAACAATCCCAAATGATATATGTGTTTGCTTACTTGTCATTTGGCCTGTAATTAAGTTGCTTATCGCCATTTTTTGCGGATTCCATTTTTTCGCAGCCCCAACAGATGCTTTCACATGATGAGGTAATGCAAGCGGGAACATCTGTCATATAGGATTGATGATACCGCAAGTCCGTTCAGAGTTCAGTGGTCCACTCCGATTTGCCCTAAGCTTCAAAATGGGTCCTTAATCTAACAAATCTAATTTAATCTAATCGATACAGTAAGTCCTTTAAATCAGTTTCCTTAAATTCCAAAGATTTTGCCGATTTCTTCTCGTGACGCAGCAATCGGCTTGTTTGGCTCATCGGACTCCTTTTGACTCTCGGGTAAAGAGATTTTTTTTTCTAAAGCTTCATTTTCCCTCTCAAAATGTCAAGTTTCTCATTTGTAGAACACTTGAAAGTATGTGGAAAATATCTGCAATTAGTATTTTGTCTAACTGATAAAGCACAACTATTTCACCGTCGATAAATAACCAATGAACTCATATTGGCTAAGAAATAAAAGTTGTTCACTAGAAAGTGCAGTTGCTCAACATTTACTTGAGCTTCCTTCAACAGGAATTCGCTTATAGTCTTTAAATGCCTTCTTAACATTTGTAGTCACTCTAGATTTATGCAGATATTCCAAATTTTTTGTAACGAACTATTAGAAACCCGATTGTCTGTTGAAAAGATAAAAGTGTTTTCTGTAAACGATATTAGCGAAACAACACTGGAGCATTTTTATGGTGAATCTATTGTAGCTGTAGTACTGTACCATAATGCCAAATAGTGATAATGGAGTTCACTCAGTCACGCAAAAAGCTGACATCTGCAATTCACGCATAACGAGTTAGGGAAGAAACTTTCTTATAATATTTACGAATGCCATCGTAAAGTTTCAAGTAATGTAAGAAACAATGCGTAATAGCTTAAAACTGTTTGATCATACATATTACAAGTATTCTTTTAACCAAGCTCCATAACCTTCGAGATTACTTGAAAACAAATGATTTTAACTCGGAACTAATGTTCAAATTCTATAAACTACTTTCCTTCTGAAATTTCATTCTATATGGTAACTGAGGATTTAGCAGGCGTTTGTACGAAAGGACCAAAATTATTTCTGGATACAAGCCAGACTTAATAATGACCTAATGGGATTCAAATTTCTCGGAGAATATTTTTATTTTTGTACATCGTATTCAATGCCTTTGGATATATTTTCTTTATTGCTATATTAAATTTTGACTGTCAGATACAGAACAGAACGCCGTCCCTTACCCCCGTACCCGTGACCAGACCGGTCACTGAACGGTTTGATGGGCAAGATACGGGAATTTTATTTAAAAAAAAGAAAATAAACAAAAAGAAGGAAATATATACACTATGTACAGCACAGGTATTTTCACTTTTACACTGTTAGTTCGTAATAGTCTTCTTTTCTTTAGATGTTGAAATACCTTTCTTTTATTTGAAGGGGAATGTCCGGTAATTGAGCTAAGTTGAAGGCTAGGGAGGCCGGAAAAGATCTCTGTTTTCGCTAATGAATTTGATAATCCCACGAATTTTCTGCCTGGAGACGAGGTTATTGGCGACCCTTTTCAGCCATTCTTGTTCGAAGTTTGGCGCTGGCTTCCTCATATGCCAAGACACTGTATAGATACACTCCGTGGCATAGTGAAGTGCCGTGCCAATTCCACCACAACTGCAATAATGCTGTCAGACAGGTGAAACCTTTTGAGGTAGGCAGGGAAAGGTCCATGTTGAGAGAAGAAGATAACATCCTCTCTAATCCAGTTAGTGGGACGGATACTAACTGAGGGCATGATGTTATAGATTTTCCTGCCTGTATCGCCATTCTTCCATGAGGTTTGCCACTCCTCAAGCATCCTCTTCCGGAGGAGGCGACTGTCAGATACAAACATTTAATTAACGTTTTGACTCAATCTTACTTTTCTTTGATATCTTCAATTTTCAACACTCTACTCAAGTAGTAATAGTCATTGACATGTGTATTAGATATCAAAGAAATGCTTTTATCTCCATTTGTAACGCAATATATATATTCAAGAAATTTGATGAAATAGTTCAAATTTAACACAATTGCTATAATAAAAAAGTGACACAAAATTTTTAAACGCGGCAACTTTTATTTAATTTTTTTTGAAATCTGCACTTATTGCAACACTAATATAACTAATAAATAAAAAGATAGAAATTGCATATACTGCTAGACTTTTTGAATCTGAATCATCATTGATTTTAAAAATTTATCGATTTTCACACATGCGTATCTTTTAACTCCAAAATTTCAGAAAAGTATAGTTTTTGAAATCTATTTCTAAAATCTTTCGTATTGGTACTAAACATATTTCATAGATTCACATTTAGATATTACATTTTGAAGCTTTATTTAATAAGATACTCAGATATAAATGCTTACTTTTGTTTTTTTTTTCTAATTCTATATTAAAGAAATATAAGCTCCCGAAAAGATCTAGTGTCGGTTTCTCTTTTTCAGCTGCAACTGATATCAATATAATGATGAATGATGATATATTTAGTTCTCTTCCGCCAGGAACTGGATATAGGCAGAGAAGCTAAACGTTTTGTTTCTTTCAATCAATATAATGTGTGGTGAAAATATTTGCTGGATTTCCCCACTGAATGATTTTTGCTTTGTATCTTACTGATCTTTTTGTTTTTACACTGTGATTCTAGCAATATTCCCTCGCTGTTGATTACGATGTTTGCAAAAATGACCCATAAAACTATCGCTCATTCTGCGATTGACTTTTACGCCAAACCTATACTTAAGTGATAATTTCCAACGGAAGCGACTTGCTATTGCAATATTTATTATCGAAAAGGAAGGTATTATTAGGATAAAAACATCTCGTACATCAGGCAACACACAGCGGTAAAGAAAGGCGAATTAATTTCTTCTTGTGTAAGAATCAATTTGAAAGCAGCTGGGAAATTGCACAATTGTGCACGATACCTTTTTTTTTTATCCTTTAGCGGTACCTTCGTGCCACTTGGTACGAGTGGAGTTACTTTTTTCTGTCGATTGCGAGGGTGTAACCGATATTAATAAGAATGGAGCTCATGAAAACTATTGTTGTTTTCGTCTTTGTAAAAATGCATTGCATCAATAAATAATGACTCGCTGAACTACATGTTGCAGTTTCTCAATGTAATGAAACTCGTTTAATAATGTTTTTTGTTGTCCTCATTTTAAATATATCACGCATCTAATAATCGATTTTCAAAATTAGATTTTTTTAAATTCTGATATTTTAGAGTTTTGCCTTGACTTCAAAGACAACCAATAAATTACAGCTATTTGAATAACTTATGTTACCTCTGATTTTCGACGGATGAATAGAAATCCATCATGAGTTACATACCGATCATTCGAAGTCGATGAGCTTGCAGTTATTTGATAGAAGATCACATTTTTTACAGAATATTATGGTTCTATAAGTGTTGGGCTTAAGATGATTTTTGGAGAAACGTAATAGGCATTGACGATACCTTGAAAATAAGGTGCTTATTATAATTTTGAGAAAGTCCTATTTTTTGGTAGGAAATTCAATGTTTGAAAGCCTTGAGGGTATTAATTCATTAGTTGCAACTGACCTCAAAGACGTAAGACTACAAGCTAGAAATAGAGTTCGTGAGCTTAACCGAAACAAAAGTATCAAATAAGACAGAAAATACACCGTAAGTATGAAAACGTTTAGAACTTTGTACAGTCTCGTACAATAAGTAAATCAATGACATTTTGATTGACATTACGAAATCGATACTAGAGTTAAGGATCGTACTCTAAATTCAAATTATTGGCTGAGCAGTTTTATTGTTATTTCCATGAATACATTTAAATATCTAAAAGCGTTAATAGAAGGATAAGCTTCAAGAATTATAGTTCTCCCATTAGTGGAGAAGAAATTTTTTTGCAGTAATACTACGTTTTCCCAAAAAGTGCATACACTTTTCGAATAACAATTACATAAGCAATTAATAAACATACATCAAAGTTTCATAAATTATTAAATTAATAAATATAAATGTAGAATCATGTCAACCTTCAGATATTTCATGGTTCTAATTAATTAATGCAAAATGTTTTCATTTTTTCGCAATGACATTTTTAATCAATAAAATACTTTTTCATAAATAATGGCTCATTCAGTCGTCATAATTACAGTTACTCAAAAGCTGATGATCCTCGTTTGACAGTGGAGCACCTTATAAACTTATTAAGGGTTAATTTTGTAGGGTAGTTTGTCAGCACTGGGTTATTTTGACCTTTTTTCTTTGAGAACACCGTGACTGGTTATATTAACGTAAACTTGCAACAGGAAAGCGTTATGCCATGCATTCAAGAGATGTCTGAGAATGAAGAATAGTATTTAGAAAAGGATGGAGGACCTTCGTATTACTATTGGGATATGAAGGCCTATACCGATGAAATTCTAATGAAGCCTTGAACTCCTCCTTACTCTCCGCATCTGATCCCGATGGATTTCTTTTTATGGGGATACATGAAACATAATATTTATAGCTCAAATACAGTTACGATCAAGAAGTTGAGAGTATCCAATGAAAAATAAATGCCCCAGAGGGAAATTGACATGCTTTGTGCTGTTTGCAATTTATTTATCAGAAGCGACTGGACAATAACTGTCAACAATTCGAACACTTCCCATAAACTGAAAAATTCTTTTAATTTGAGCTATAAAACTCTGATGTATGTTATTAATTCTTTATGTAATAGCTATTCAAAGTGTATATACAATTTTGCGACAATTTGTACGAATCCACCCTTACTATGTTATTTCGTAACACTTATAATAGCTTTTTATTACTTCAAGAATGTACAATGAAGAAGATATATGAATAAGAAAAGTTTATTTTAATGAAATCTCCTTTATGTGCTGAATTTTTCCTGTAACTTTCTTAAATTTTATAATACTGAAAAAAAACGAAAGAAAACTATTTGTGTTGTAAGATTAGTCTGAAATTTATGAAATTCGTGTGACACAAATGCTCTTCGAATATTTTAACTTTTTAAATTACTTCTTTTAAACTTATTTTATAAGCTTCACATTTCTCAAATATTGGCAAAATTCAAGATAAAATTGCCGAATATTATAAGTTAAATTTGTTTAAATTATATTTTTTAATAGAGTTTAATTTAGAAATGATATAAAACTAAAATGCTTATTTGCTTTTTTTACATATTTTAATATCTCTAATTATAGAAAAAGATGCATATGCACTTGAATTTAGTAGTTGGTATATTGTTTTGACTAATAGTTCTGCAGTCCTTGTCAATAATATTTTGAGAAGGACGACTGGTCAAATGTTGTAATTTATAATACTTTGTGGGACAATAGAAAATTAAAGTAAGCGTGTGGTTTGGCTAGAGATTGAAGTTGATCAGCCATAACAAATGATATCGAGAGTGGCTTTGTCTAACAAAATGAAAACTGATTCAGTTATAAAAAAGATTTGAAGTTATCTTTCATCTTTGTAGCTTTCCGAAATGATTGCGAATGGAATATTTTTGTTCTGGGAACTGAAAAACGCCCTTAAGCATTCATTTAAAAGACTAAGACTACAGTGTTAGTCTTTTAAAAAGTAGAAAGATACGTAAAATGAAGTAGTCAAGAAGAGAAACTAAGGAATATATACTGTGGAATGAAGCAACAGATCAATTTACTCTCGGTCATTTGATTGCTTCCACGAAGTTTGTTATAGTTTTTTTCTGTAACAAGCAAATGTCTTTCATATAGTTTTTTTATTTTGTATTAATTTAAAAGTTTTGAACTTACCCAAAATAAAAACGTAACAAAAATAGGAAATATTAATTCAAAATTTATCAAATAAAATTAAAATTTCATTATTTTATATCATGCAATAGAATATCTACCGAATTATGATTTTTGTAGTTCGAAAGGATCTTGATTAGCTTTGAAGAATCGTGTTGCATTCAAATAAGAAAATAGGAAACTTTTCAATTTATCTGAAAATAAATCTCAAAATGAATTTAGGTACAGTAAGGCTTAAAATCTTTGAAATTATTTCTAATGAATGTAAAACTCAAAAATTAATCTACCTTTATAAAGAATTAGGCTTTGGTAACTATAGTCTTCGTAGAAATTGAAAAATATGGTGATATTTTCAAAACTCTAACAAGCAGACTTTCCTCTTTAAGAGCCATTGAGCGAAATGACCATTAATCAGGGACGATCTTCTACGTTTTTTCCAACATATTTGGAATAAACGATAGTATATGTAACGATTCATATTACCCTCTGTAAGCAAGCTTGTGAACAAAGTAGGAGGCATCTCATGATCTTTTAGCAATAATTTAAAAAATCCCATTTTTATTCATAGTCGAGTCTGATTTTTCACCCACGCAAGCGCTTCCTATTATACGACTAGTGGTTACAGAAATCGAGAAAAGAAATTAACCACGGAAGGAAGAAAGTTAAAACGCCGACTCGATTTGGTTTAAAATTCTCCCATTAACTTCTTCTGACCAAATGGCGATATGCCGTGACGTATGCTAATTAAACGCAGCGGGAAGACGACAAAAAATAATAATCAATGAAACATCTGCGTGTTTTACCCCGGAAGTGTTCTGTCGGGCCATGTATGGGATTGATTGTCTCAATAAATAACGGAAAAATACTTTGATTCTGTACAAGTTCTAAGGAATTTCTTCCTTACGACTTGGATTAATATTTTTTTCAAGAGTTCCTTCTTCATTTTATCTTTCAGCAGACTTTTACCCCTTCAGAACAAAACTCAACATAATGTTTACCTTGGCGAAATAGATGATGTGATTTGAAAATCAAGGTAAAGATAAATACACCCACTGATCTTTTGTTTGATTACTTTAGTATAGCTGTCAGAATATGAGTGATGTTCTTCGATGAACAATAGCCATACAGAGTTTTTTCGCGAAGCAAAGGAAAATCTAAGAGTATTATGCATGTCTGTAAGTTTAGATTTTCAAAATAAGCTGAAATAGACATACCAATATTTTTTCTTTCTCGTTTACGAAACATACGAAGAGTAAGTATTGTGATCTTCAAAAAGTTAGAACACGAGAATTTCATGAATATTCACGTTTTTGACTTCTCTAAGTCTGAAAAAGACAGTTTTGGAATTATGTCTGTCTATCGTTGCCGTGTAAGTGTACGTGATTACACTAAAACATAAAGAGCTATATGGATGAAATATAGTAAGTAGTAATAACACCAAATTTGTAGATATGTATCAAATTTTGAGCCAAATCCGTCAACAGGGAGAATGTTTGTGTCTGATTATCTGTATTCGCGCACGTTAATTTAAAAACTCAACTACAGAGGTGAACGGCACTTGTCATGTGGTCCTTAAATCAAGACAGTCATTCGGTATCAAATTTTAGGCAATCTATTGTTTCAAAGTGCATATTAGATTCACTTCACTATACGAAGAAGCTAAATATAATCGGAATGTCGTGGAAGTATACAAGAAAATAGAAGGGTCCCATTGTTTTATATTTTGCATATAAAATTGTTAATAATTGATTTATGTTAAAACTTAAATATAATTTACGGTGCCAAAATGTCAAAATTAGATTTTTATTTAATTTGAAATGAACCATGGTGCTGAAACATGAACACAAATAATAATACAATTTTTGCTACACCTCTAATTAAGCACCTACCTTTTCAGGCACCTAAAAAATATTTGCAGCCAAAGGTGAACGTATAGCTGAAAGCAAAAGTTGCACATTGCGTTGACACAAATAGAGATTAAAGCAAAACCAACATTCTTAAATTTCAAATATGTTTTATTAACAAATGTTTAAATTATAAGGTTACTGCCAACTATAAGTTAAGTATATTAAAAAGACATAGACTGATGATGCACACAACCAACATAAATAAAACCAAATGAAAAATGTAGCTACACATTAAAACAAAGCGCTGCAAGCTTAAAAAATTGAAAAAAAATATTAAGAAAATACAACTTAAATTCAAGAAACATTTCCCTCAGTAGAAAATTGAAATATGTCGTTAATACACAGGGCACACACTCTTTACACCTGTGAAGATTTTTTTGTCACAAAAAAGGGTCTTGAATTAGTGGAAGCACTTATTACGTGATTTTGTATATCACTTGTATTCAAATTTAGCCTGGATATACTAGCTTTCTTTTTCATAGTATTGACTTGAAACTCTTTCTTGCACAAATAATTTGCAGCAAATCACAGAAAATTTGATGCCCACAATACTTCCAGCAGATCTTCCTTCAATTTCACATTTATAACGAAAAAGAAGACTTCGAGGGGCAGGCTGTTCAATTATTCTAACATAAGATTTATTCGTGTACTGCAGTCCAGTATTGCTGGGCATGGTAGGTTGAGTAATTTGATCTAATAACTGAAACTGGATAACTTCATGCGTACTTAAAAGATCACTCAATCTACATTACGTTGGAGAGCGTAAAATCCACAGTCTGTTCACAAAATTATTTTTAAGAAGAACACAAACCAAGTACGACAGCCTCCATCCCAAACGTGAACAAAAACAGTTTCAGTTCAAACTGTATTTGATTTGCATCTTTTAGAACTCAACGATATTCTCTCTAGCTTTCTGTCGTGGAAACATATCTTGCTGGTCATTTTAACCATTTTTTTCTTTTTGGGGGACCATTGGAATAATTGCAGGGGCAAGAACCGAAAGGCCTAACGGCCCTCGGGCCCCGCAGGTGCCCCACCTTCTTCTTGTTTGGTCAAGCCAATCTATTCAAAATTTCAAGCAAAGGAATCTCTCTCAGTCAGGCGACGCTACACTGTTAACTCACAAAAACCTCCGCAATACAAAATGGCGAGCAAATAGTTCCGTTAAATAAAGTAATTTATAATTTAATAAATCTTAAACATTAAAGGAAATGACATAAAAAGTTAAGGCAATTAATATTTAAGTTGATTACAAGGAAAATAATTACGAAAAATTAAGATATTTAATAAAACTGTAAAAAATTACCGTTGAAATTTTAAAAGTTGCCAAAGATGCCACAAGATACAAAAGAAACTTTGGTGGCGAAGATTTAAATATTTTAAAGTTACTGGCAAAGCCGAAAAATAATGTAGTTGCATTTTTTGCAATCTAGCAAAAATATAAAAGAAAAAATTTCTAAAAATTTGTCAAGTATACTATTTAAAGAATGAAAGGAAGAAATCAGCTTTGTGCGCGTTGAGCAAATGTTAAGGGTACAATGGAAGTTGAAAACGTGAAAAATCGACAAAAATTGTGTTTTCGTATTTTTTTATTAAACAAACAGATTACTAGCAATCATTTGGAAAAGAGCATTCTTAGATATCTTTATATGTTTGCTTAATATAAGCGTTTTTTATTCATTTTTTGGATATTGTGGATAGAGATTTTAACCCTTTACACTTGGAAAAGTAATTAGAAGCATAGTTATTCACTTTATACAATGACAAATTTTATTGCTTGGAGAAATAAAAAACTTAACACTGTACAATTCATTTCCGAAATTTTAATGTGCGACCTTTTCAACTCTGAATATAATTTTCTTCAACCAATGAAAGCAAGAAACATCAAAATGACACACCATCTAGAATGGTGTCTGAAAGGAGAAATTTGAGTGTAAAGAGTTAAATATATCTTTAGCATTTTCTCGAAATGAAATTTTATGGCGTTATCCACATTTTAAAATACTCCATGAATATCATATTTTTAGATGCAATTCTAAAACTTTTCTCCTACGTTGTAAAAACGTATGTTCATAAAAATGTGCATAAACAAATCATTAATGAATACTATTTTTTGCATTGAGGGTCTCGTTCTTTACTATTGTAATGTTTTTTGCTAATTTTTAAAGAAAAATAATATAATTCTATATTTGAAGCAAAAATTTTAATTTCACCGATGTTAATCATACAAAATATTGTGTATATCTAAAATATCTCTTTAAAAAATTTGGAAAAATAATTTTGTTATATTTTAATGCGCATGAAACAATATTTTAGTAGATTTTATTATTTTCTTATAGATGAAATCAAAAAGCTACCAATAAATTTTGTTGAAATGCTTTCTACAGCATAAAAACGATATAATAAAAATTTTAATGCAATACCTTAGAAATCGAGAAACTTTGTTCTGAAAGTTCATTATGACCTTAATTAAACATATTTCTCTGAATTATTGTTGAGAATAGCGAATTTCTTTAATTGTTTGAGTAATTTCTTGAACTATTTGAATGATGAGGCCATGCAGCAGAGTCTTGATATCGCACCTCTGGATGATTCAAGCAGTTCAGAAAAACTGTCATTTGTTTAATTGATGGTCTAGCATTAGGATTAATTAATTTTAAGCCATGGAAATTATTTCCAAGCAGCATGTTCTGAGAAGTTTAAATTCTTGCATCAATAGGATGCACGGCTTATGAATGCACTTGATAGTTCTAAATGCAGTGTTGAGCAACATTTTCTTTAAGTTAAATAAATTTAGTTTTTAAACACACATTTTTGTAAGTGTACTAAAAAGTAGAATTTTTTATTTTAATTATTTTCTACTTTTTAGCCTTTAATTTATAATTCATCATTGTAAATATTATGGAATCTTTTAATCAATTTTTTCTCAAATTCACTACCAGATGGCCCCACACATATGGAATAAAATTTAATTTGATTGAATGATTAACTGATAATAAAGTTTTGAAAAATATTAAAATAGTATATTGTCATCCAAAGTATATAAATCTACAAAATTTCAAAACTGTAGCACAGTGAGTGAAAAATCGATTACAAAATTCCTTCTTGTAAAGCATGAAACTAGTCAAATTAAATAAATGTGTGTAAAAGTCAACTTCAAAGTGAAAAAAATTGCATTACTTCGCAATATCTTAGGTCTAAAAGTTAACGTCTATGAGTCCAACATTCACAGCGACTCTTAAATGAAACTGGTTCTTGAACACCCAGTCTTCCAATAATCATAGGTAAATGTGTATGAAAAGATATTTTACTAGATTTTGGAAATGGTTGGAATAATTACTAGATAATGACGTGGATAACATAGCTTGACTATTGATAAGTAATTTCTGGAAGTGTTTAGGTATAGCGTATATTTGATGGTTCTTTTTGCTGAAGAGTTCAAATAGTTCATTGATCGTCAGAAAGTGAAAGTTTGGCAGCTGAAGTGTGTTTTAAGGATTTTGGATATTCCTGCCACGGGCCGAGGCAGCTGTCGCCTCGTTAATAGATTGTCGATTGAGAATTAACAATATTGGGCTGCTACAATTGTGTAACAAAAGTTCTTCTTTCATTACTCAATAAATGCTGAAAATTGTTTCATTGGATGCAAAGAAGGTCACTGAAAGGTTTCGAGAATCGGTAGAAAATATTTTTAACAACTTTTAAACTGCTCACGTTCCGAACTTTCATTTATTGAAACTGTTTTTTCTTCTGAAAATTCAAACTGCTTACTCCAATGGGCACTGAAAACATGATTTGGTGATTCCTAAATTTTAATAATAATGATCGATAAAACCCTCCTTCTGAAGTGGATTTAATTTGTTAAATTAACGTCTAATTTTAAAGCTACATGGAACTTAATGGGACGGGCCTAGTAATTTGGAGCCATAATCAGATAACGAGGTCGACATGGGAGCTCATAACCCACTCCCGAATCTTTTACACCTCCAGATTGACACTGGACTTATTACATACTAACCGCCTTCGGCGACCAGCTTGTTCCCCAGGAATATAATTTCAACTGAATCTCTTGTGTAAAAATTGTTATTCATGGTTCCTTTAACAAAGTAATTTTAAATTTCAAGTTTTGATAGACATTTAACCTAAGTTCTTTCAGCAGACTTGCACCTATTCTGTTCGCTGTCTGCATGAACGTCCCTAATGGAGTCGAGTAAATCTGTGTCATGTAACATACAAATCCACGATGTCGGCATTGACTTCACTCTCTTATTCCTCTCGAAAAATATGCATCTGATTTTAACTTTGAAAATGGTGTGGCGCATTTTACGTCCAGCGGCATGTTAGCTGGATTAAATCATATCATTAAGCATCAAGATATTACGTAAGCCTTCAACAATGGAAGAGAAACATGCATATAAATTTTTTTTTAAACAATGAAAACGGTTTGAATTTCATTGCAACGATGAAATGTATTGTTGCAAATTATGCCAAAAATATTTTTTAAAATTTATTAAAATTAGAGAAAAAACTGTACGTCAATTGAATTGATATCATTGAAAAGGTAATTGTTTGCGCTTTCAGATGGTGTTAAAAGGATTTTTGTACTGTAATATTTTCGAAAGTTATTAAGGAAATTAAAATTTCAAAAAAGGCTCCGAGGTGTACATTACCACCCTCCAAACTATCTTTGTGCCCAATTTTGTAGCTCTAGGTCCAGCGTTCTGTCCTGTAGAGCGCCAGCACACACACACATTCTTCTTTATTAGATATTTAGACCCAAATACACAGAGATCGGGCCTTGAGCCCATGATCTTCCCATCTTGAAGCAGAGATTATGCCCCAAAATTCTCTCATCTTTAGCTTCTAGGAAGAAAGAATTAAAAATGTGAAGTTAAATCAATATTTGGTGATTTAATAGTTATGACTACTTGAAGATATGCGACTCAATAATTTTGTTCTCCTTTTCTATAAGAAATCCTCCAAAGTAAACATATTTGGATGAGTAAATGGATTTGAGAAGAAATTTTAATTTTCGCTTAAAAAGTGAGTCATTCATTGCTGTAAAATAAATCTGTTATTTTATCATAAAATTGAAACGCTCTGCTCTCTAGTGACTTAATCTAAAGGTTTCCTTTCTTTGTGAAATATATTATGTTTTAACCATTCTTTTGTTCTGTAACATGCCATCCTTATTTAGAACCAACACATCTCAACTGATATTTAGCATTTAGAACATACTTGCAGAAATACATTTCATCGTCACGAGTCATAAAAAAATAGTGATAGGAAATTTCTCATTCACTTCAGCATTTATTTATCTGTATTCATTCCTATGTATTTCTTTGCTCTTGTTAAGTTGAGAAGTGATGTTGACAACTCCCACTTTATACTGATCAATTTTAAAACATAAAGGCGAAAGAATGCCAGCAAAAATTATTGCTTCTTGGTGATAACCCCCATCACTGTACTGTATCCACGGTTTCAACTCTGATCATTTATTTTTAGGCCGCGGTTGTTCCGTGATAAAGTCTCTGTTTCGGAATAAGAGGATTAAGGGTTCGAGATCCATCGAAGAAGATGGGTTTGAATCTGCCTTCCGGGGTGAAATGCCCTCTCGCTGATGTGACATGGAATCTCGAAGATGGGTGTCATCTAATCACGGTTCAAAATTAAGACTTCCGGCCGCTCGCTCAAGTGTCTTCAGAACGGGACTTAAAATAAACTAAATAAAAGTATACTAAATTTTTTTGTTAAATATCAAATCAATTTTTTCTTCCACGAAATCTCGGGTCTGTCTGTTCCAAAAATAATGATTTTAACTTTTGGGCTAAAATCTCATCATGAAAGAGAAAAAATAAATGAAGACGTGAAGAGGATTTTTGCTGGATGCTGTGTGTGTGCGCGCGTGCATTGTTCTTACCCTAAGAAAGTTTATCTAATTTCGCACAAATCTATTCTTCCACAAGTATATTTTCTTTCAGCTATAGTTTTTTATGGCTATTGTATAGCAAGTTTAAGACTGATTTCACTTTGATATTTTTTCCAAAAGAGAAGATCAAATGTTTAAATGCTTCTTACTGCTCATAAAAGATGAAAAGGGAAGAATCGACCAATCAGAGAAATTGTCATATGGTTTGTGTATTTTTCTCTTCTTCTGTAACTTAGATTTATCAATTCACTGCAACAATATCAATTGTAAATTGTAATTATTCTCCATTGTAAATAAATGTCATAGTTTTGATATATGTATTCTGCATTTAAAGCGATTATCATCGAGTGAAAAGTCTGAATGACTTTCGGAAAGTTAAACTAACGAAATATTTACGATCGTAGAATTTTAGACGGATCTGAAATACTTCTCTGGTTTGTAGTTTCTCGCATTTAGAAAGGTATTCTACGCTATAATTCTTTATAATAGGGCATACATGAAGTAAATTACATACAAGAAGTAAATAAATATCCATTTGCTGATACAAATTTCAACACAAGCAAAGACGTGACGAAAACAGACATAACAAATAATACGTTAGTAAAATTAAATCAAAGGGCTTCAGCATATAGAGAACAGAATTCACATCAAAATAGCTTCCTCGCGATGTTGCTTGCGGTCGATGTAAAGGCGGCATTTGAAATATAATAAAATACTTTAAAATTTTTGAGTTTTTTTTTTCCTTTTTACTTTGTGTATCTCGGAGGAATACTTGATTTGTTAGATTAATATCCTGTTAAGAAGCTACACGAGGGCTGTTTTGGGACACCGTAATTCAGGCCTGAGATCAACACTTGCGGCAACACGTCACTGTCCAATTTTCCATTCTTCAACAATATGAGGATTTTTTCTCTTCCGACTGTAGAGGAGCGCGGTGGCCGAGTCCTGGTTACGGGACGAGAGAGTGGCGGGTTCGATTTCCCCAAATATGTGTTGTGCATAGGGGACTGGTATACGCTAAATCTGTCGTGAGTCAGATGTTCTCCCCGAGAGATATGATAAGAGAATTTGAAAGGGAAGGTGTCTGCTGGTTTAGTGTGGAAGTTTGAATAGAGGATGCCGGCTTGGGTCACGCCTTCGTCATTTAACCACGGTTCGACACCAAGAGGCTCTTTAAATAACCCTCTTGAAACTTCGGAACGGAACGGTATTCTAAATGAACTAAACTCCGAAAGCAAATTTGACATGCACACACGGCGGGATTTAGCTGAATCTGGTCTCGAAACAAAGACCTTCTGGTCTCAGAAATTAGAATCTGCCACTGGACTACCACAACCCTCAGAAATGGATAAAAAAGACACGTTTAATTAACCCTCTGCGGACAGGTACGGCGTATAGAGTGTGCCAGTGGGTATTTATCATAAACTGAATAAAAACTATCAAAGGTAGACAGCCCGCCAAACGTCTAACCTCGTATTAACATTCCTCCTACTTGTTCCGATAGTTTCCACTGACAATGAATGAGTCAGCTCGGTCTGATCGAACTTGAAAGTGCATGAAACGCTCTTCATAACCCCAGCCGGCTATCACGAAACGGCGGGAAATTATCGATACAAAGCAATATTAGGTTGTTTTCGAATAAGTAAGTAAGAAAATAACAGCCGAGGACGAATCTGATGCATTATATCTCGATGGAGAAGCGACTAAGTACAGCGACCTAAAAACTCATTCTAAGACTGACTTGGAAAACAATCCAGTTCACGAAGAATATAGAGACTCAAACTCGAACACATATGTTTGTATAATCCATCCATTCAACCTCTAATCTTATTATACCATAAAAATAAAGTTATGTGGAATTAAATAAGCGTAGAGTTGGAAGAAACGAGATGGCGTATAAAATGCTCCACTTTATCTCAGTGCTCTAAAAAGTTACCTGTCTTCAAAGGGTTAATGCAGTATTTATGACTGAAAAAGAATTAAAAACAGGCTTTAGCAAAGAGTGTTATTTTATAATGAATCGTCTTTCATCTGGCCAGACGAATTGCAAAACGACGGAACTCTTTCGAATAAACGTGATTTTTCAACTTGCCTACCAAATATACTTTTCTGTTACTCCAAAAATTTTCACTTTGACACCTGACTGCTCCGTTTCAATTGAACTATAATTCGTTCAAATCACATTTCAGAGGTTAAAATTATTGAAGTAATCATTTGATTGAATACCCAGGAGCAGAAATCTAAACGACATTGATGACCCCATATTTATGTTTGATAAAATTTTTGAAAGTTATTTCGGCGAAGCTATTTACAGCAAAGCATTTAAAGCTTGCTTATATCTGAACTAGCCATTAAATCAACCATAATCTACTTTCACTCCTACGATAGAAACTTTCGGTAGACAGAATTTGCTGAAAAAGTCTTTCAATACAAGTCGTAGAAGAATGATGAGGATTTGTGAAATTTCTGTGCATTGGTATTCTCTTTTACATTTTCTATATTATTACTATTTTACACGAAGGACATTTCAAGGTAAAAAAAACTATCTTAACCAAAACTTTGGTACCACTCTAGGGGAACAGTTAAAAAAAGCAAACGTTTAAAATCCAAGCAGAAATACCGTATTTTACTGCCTACGAACATTTATAAAACGCAGTTTCGAATATCCGAGCTAAAATTACAAGTCATTACCACCTGAAGAAACAACTTTCTTTCAAAACCGAGGCGTATTTCTTCAAGTTGGTCTCCTGGGCGGTTGGGAACTTTGGAAGTAGAGACGGAAAATAGTCTTTAGAGTAAGTCGGCGTACGTGTGCGAAGCTTCCCTCCAACACTCTTCGAGACGGTGCTGAAAGACGGAGCTTTTAGTGGAGTAACAAAACCGGAGGGGGAGAATCGAATGGAGAAGATTCCAGAAGAATCGTCTTCAACATGGATGACAGGCAAGAAAGGAATGGAGGAAAATAACGAATAGCCCCAGAAAGAAAACTAAAAGGAAGAATAGACTCGTTCGTTCCTAGTGAGGAATATTTATTTCCCTTGCTTAATTGCCAACACCCATTTTGAGTAAATTTTGTGGACTGTTTTCTATTTTGAAGAAAAAAGTTACTCAATTATGCTTAAGCTTTGCAATAGCTTGATTAACATTTTTTTTGAAAGTACACAAGGACCATTTTGATCCTAAATTTCAAATTGACTCCTACTCCTTACTTCCACAGCTCATCACCAGAAGGATTTTTCATCCCAATGGATTTAAGGTGCATCATGCCTGCATGCATGGAGTCTTCAGTGGAATTAGGTATGGAACCTGCGACTTTCCGGACCCGAAGCAGATCTTCTGCCACCAAGCCCCGCGGTCCCAATTATCATTAGAGTTGTACAGCATTACCACGATGGCAGATAACCATTTAGTACATTAGAAATTTACGGAAGAGTGTGAGCTTACTTTAGTTAGATTAATGTTCCGTTTTGATGCTACACAGGTCTATTAGGAAACTCATAATTTTGAACCAATGTCAGATGACGACGACGACACCTGAGCCAGCAATCCCTTTCCAAATTTCCTCTCTACATCTAGAGATTTGATCTACATCGATGGATTTAACGTACATCAGGACCATGAATACGGTGGATCTTCCATGGAATCGGGCCTCATACCTGCTTCCCAGGGAGCTGAAATTCTGTCAAGAAGACACAATGGCCCGAAAGTTTCCTAAAAAAACTTAAGAAAGGCGCAGTTTGGGTCCGAGCCACAGATTTTTCGTAAAAACGTCGAGATAAAATCATAAAACAAGCGTTTCTTATTAATATGTAATTTAATTATCAATCTCTTTAATACAATATTTACACAGAGTAGTATAATGGTTACAGAATAGATAAATCGCAAGCTACCACAGACCCTTGCTACATGCTATAAACTTGTGATTTATCTATTCTGTAACCCCTGCAAATAGATAAAATCACTATCCTTTTAAAAGACGCTGAGGAAAAAAACTGTTTTTTGTGTATAACTATTAACAAGCTGATGTGAAAACTTCTAGAATTATTTACTTTAGAAAAGCATTTGACTACACGATGCTATGTCTTTTTTTAATCCATTTCTTGCTTTCAATGACTTGCTTCACTTTGAATATGACTTCTGAATTACTCACAATTCTTGGTTTTATCAGTTATATAAGCTCAAAATGCACTTGGACTGTACTTTTAAATGTTAAAATACCGAAAAATGCCATTAAGTCAAGAGCAGAACTGTATTTGAGAGTAGTTTTCTTAATATCATTTAGAAATGCATTTGGAGACTGAGAACTTCAATTACAAAAACGTGTTTGCTTTTAACACAATCGATTTGCCATCAAAACCATTCCGTAAACTAAAGAATTTGCAAGCATTGCATTTGCTTTGTTTGACGAATTAATTTTTACCCCTTCCTTGGGGAAAAGATTAACGCGCTTTGTTACTGTGGTTGCAAATTAATCTCGTAACTGTCAACTTACATAATGAAATAAATGTGGATAAGATTTGCGTTAATTTATCAATGTTTCATCAGTAATCTCGGATAATTTGTCATGACCTGTTCTTTATTTGACGTCTGAGCTTCGAAACTTTTAGCTTTGCTTTGAGAAAAGGATTAAACAAGATCGATTCAAACAGTTTGAACTGAAGTGTAATTATCGATGTCTTGAATATCGAATATTTTGAAACGATTATTTAAATATTTCCTTATCAGCCATAAATGAAATCACGGTCAAAAACTGATGTTTAACTCATTTTGCTCCGCATCTGACATCTACGGGTTTTGCTTAACCACCAGCGGTAATTTTTATATTGTGATTTATAATTGCACTTCATATGTATTTTTACGCGATCGACGGCTAACTGGCAATATACAAAAGACATACTGCGCAAAATGTGTTAATTGTGCCAATTCCTCACCAAAACCCGAAGCGTTTCAATGCTTTTGTCGTTTTGTAAACTGATCTCATCCGTTGTGTTAAGTCCAGTTTGATTGATTTTATGTTTTGATCGTATTTGCCATTATCCCTCCTCCCGCATCTTTGGATGGGCGAATGTCGTAGTCACAGGTCGAAAAGAAGACAACCGCGCTCAAAAATAAATTGCGTATAGCGTGTTGCTTTTGGCTCTCCTGTAAAATTTTTAAATTGTTACTTAAGATAACTTACCTTCGACGTACAGAATTCAAATGTTAGAAATGTGTTTTTTTATTGTTCTTTATAACTGATCAAATTATAATTCTTTGCTCCAAAAAAAGGAATGAAATGCTTATTGCGATTCGCTGGCAACATTCACAGGTCAAATTCCTTAAAGAACAACGCAATTAGTTAGACCAGCAACCAAAGCAAGTAGTTACGGTGTCTTAGTAAAAGTCTACGTTCAATGTTTCTGTAGCGGCGCCAGTGGACTGCATAGGGTTAATTCTGGACATTTGTAATAAGTTTTCACAATATAAAAAATGAGGATACATAAATTGCGAATAGCTGTATATTTTGGTCCATACGTGTTGGTTTGTACAAAAAAATAATTCATCTAAGAATGATGATTTAAGCTTTAATGATAGTTCAATTTACAAATTGCTCGATCAATAACCATTTTTCAGTAGAACAGAATTCTCATGTAGTTCCAAATGAGGTCATTTGACGAATTTCGGATACATTCAATCTAATAGACACATTTCCCCTGCTATATTACAGTAGTTTCAAATATCTTTACATTCTATGCTTTATTATAGTAGCTGAATGCTGAACCAAAAGCTCAGAACTGAATGTTTTCTCATTTTATAACTCGTCTTCCTGGCGTCTCGCGCTTTTTCAGCTACTACCTTCTGAGCAAAAAGAAGTACTTTTTCTTGATCTTTTTTTAATGACCTACATGAATGTCACAAAGCGAGAACAAAAACTCTTTGATCATCACAATAAATGTAGAAAATAATTGAATTTTTCTAAAAATATACTTGAATAAAATAGAGTTGAATAAAACAACTGTAAGTTAGAAATGGCAAATTTTTTCTTCAAGTTTTTAACAAGCATTTATGTGTGCATAATTAGTGCAACTCCTTAAGGTTAGAAATATTTTAAAAAAATGGCACTATCATATGAGAAAGCCGAAATTACAAGCAGATAAAATAATGAACACTTTTTCATAACCAATAAAAAAATTTCCTGCCTAAAGTATGTTAAACTGTACTTGGGAAAAAATGGACTGTTATTGAAAGAATAAATATTTCCCATTTCGCATGGATTTTTTCGTACTGTACCTCTGCGTTACGAAGTAAAGCTAGAGGTGAAGCATGGCTGCGAAAATGGGAAAAGTTAAATAGCGGAGAATGCAAAACATCTTGACTATGCAAATTCTTTGGCCAAAAGGATTTTAGAGCACCCAAGGTGAGAATAAAGTTACGATATTTATTTTTTGTAAAAAAAATACAGCTTTCAGTGTTGAAAAAAGTTATTTTAACGTCTTATTAATTTCTTTGAAGTCTTTTTTCAGGAAAGAAAAATAACAAAAATCATGTAAGTTGAAATGAAATACCATGCGCTTATGGAGGGTGTAAAAGGAAATTTGCCATTTTAAACTATAATTTACTATCACATGAGAAATTACAGCATTTTTTTTTGTTTCTGAATGAAAAAATTTCATAATCTTATAATTAAAGTTTTCTGAAACTGGCTTTTTGTAGTTTTGAAATCGAAGGTTTCTAGAATGAAATGACTCTCCAATAAAAGCTTAGTTAATTTTAAATGTAAAAGTCTTTTTCACTTGAGACAACTATTCATTTGTTTCAAAATTTTACTTTAATATCTCCCAAATTTTTATTAAATATTTATATTGAACTTGCACTGAATATTTTTTTGTGATTTTTAGGATTAAATGTTTTCTGTGAAACTAAAAAATAACAAGAGCTTACTGTATAGTACCGTGAAGAAAAGATTCTTGCGAGAAGAAATTTTCTTAAAAATTATTAATTGTGTGTTTCCAATTCATGGCAAGAGAAAAATCTTTAACTTTGAAAATGAAAGCAGTCTATTTTTCTTGGCCCCCACCCTAAATATCTGAAATCGTCCGAGGTTGGTGAGTTAAAGGACTTATTTTTCAGACTCGGTAACAATTTTATTCATTTTCCATTTTTCCAATTGTGCGCTTATTTAATTACATAAAACTTTATTTTTATTGTGTAATAAGATTAGGGGTTTGAATGTATGGATAATATCGTCGCTTAACAAGCAACACTACCTATCTCAATTTTTGGGAAATTTCAAAGAGGAAGATTCAAATGACTTTTTCGCAACTAATAACGAATATTTCTGAATTTTTTTAAGACCTACTGTGAACATAAGCCCGCATGATCCAACCAGACGTGAACTGGATTTCCTACACTTCAATATCGAAATCGGTAAAGTGTGGCGCACATTATACGCCGTACCTGTCCTCAAAGGGTTAAATTTATTCTTCAACAAACACTCATGACTCTCTATAGGCTATCAAACATCTGCACTCAATTGAATAATTATAATTGTCCGTAAGCATTTTGATTGTATAAGTGTTTGATTTTAATAAATGCAGATCCTGTGCTTGTAATACAGAGTGAATGTTTATGCATGTTTATTAAGTATGCACTTGTACATGTAGTCACCTTTACAGGGACTCTTGTGGCACCACAAAGCATTGATCTCTTATGTGAATTCAGCAACACTCTCCATACTAAATTAGAAAAAAAAATATTCTCATAATCGGGTAGTCGCATGCATGTAAGAGGAAAAAAATTAAATTGTGTAACTAATTGTAATAAAAAACGGGAAAGGAATTTTGTTACTAAAATTTCAGCAATTATCCTATGTAAAGACATTTATTTTTAAATAAATAATTTTTCCAATTTCCCGTGTAATTAATAGTTATATTCATTATTGTAGCTTTTAGGATAATTAATTTTCGCGTAAATAAATTATATATATTCTCTTCTATATATAATAGTTATAATTCTTAAAATTTAGCAAAATTAATTAATTAAATTTTAATTAAAATAAAATAAAAGACAATAACATATTTTGCATCTTTTACTCTTCTTTTGCATTTTACTCTTCTTTTGCATTTTACTCTTCTATATATTCTACAGAGGAATGAATGAAATGTATCGCTTTTGGAAATTTTTTATTGAATTCCTTCGTGCTCCATAAGGTGTTAATTCTCTTACAAAAAAATTAATAACCTTCCTACACATTTAGAAGTTCTTCGTATTTTATTGCTCAATAACAATCGCGAAATTTCTTCCAATCCCTTTGATTTGCATAGAAAAGATGCGGTTCCGAATAATTTCAGCTTCTAAATGGCTCTTGAAGAGGCCGAATCTACCTTCTGTGTTTATCCGGTTGAAGCAAGGTAATCCGGCCAGCACATTTATCAGAATGACGCTTCACGGTGGTCCTGCCCTGTACCACCTTCCGGCTGTTTGGGTAGGAAGAAATTCGTATTATTTTTGTTATTTCCTACTCCGGATGTTCAAAATTTTGGAATGATTCCAGGATTTAGCCAGAAAAAATGTGGGGTAAAGAATCTCTTTAGGCAGTTTTGTTGCATCTGTTTATCTTTTACACTACAGAAGAGTCTTCGGTTTTTTTTTCAGAGAAGAAAAGGAATGTCGGAATGATAAATCGATTAGGCGTGTTGTTTTAATTGAATAACGTTTTATTTTTATTGATTGGCTCTAGCTGTACTGTTGATAATCGTTCAAGAAATCTTTAAATCTTCGAGTCTAATAAATATTGCATTTAACCATTTCATCCTAAACTACAATACCATTTGTGTTATTAAGTATCTGTCTCTTATGTGGCCGTTATGAGACTGGTATAATTCAATCGATTTTTAAACCTTCATCTATGAATGTTAAGTCCAAAAATAATCTTTCAGCAATTTTGAATCCGATTGCTTAGCTTCTTGAAAATTCTTACCCGTTGCAACCTAAGTTAAATTATTAATTGGATGGTAAAATACCAGCAACATCATGTTAACGAGGAGCCATAAAAAGATGATCTTCAGAAATATTGAAAAGGTGCAGACATGCTGCAAGCAGTACCAAAAGACTGTCTGAATTAGAATACATAAAATGTAAGAAAGTAGTTAGTATGTCTTACTAAAATTTCGTTTAGAATTCGTGTCGAAATGAAACAAACATGCAGTCCTGAATACGATTGTAACCCTAGAATATTTGTGGTGTCAAAAGCAGTTTATTTTGTTTCGGATTTTTTAAAAACTTGTTATCGCTTATTTTGTTTGATTTTTGCTGTTTAGCTAGTATAATTTTGGTGTGGACAAAATGAAGACAAGGATACTGGATTTGGAAATCAAAATTAAAGATATTTTTGCTTATACACGGATTATTTTATGAAAAATGTCTGGTACCTGATGGTTTGTTCCAGTCACACATACCTTAAAGTGAAAACCATATTACTACACGGGTGGACATAATTATAAACTCAATAAATTTTCATTTTGTTTTAATCATAATTTGACTCAGTATAATTATGCTTAAATAAAATAATGATGAATAATTACAAAAATGCGGCTAAATTTAGTATAACTCAAAAATAAAGTTAAAAAAAATTAATGTTAATAAGAAAATGTGCAACATTAAAATTTTAGTATTAAGTGAAATCTGGACAGAATTATAAACTCAAAGGTATAAAATCTGGATTGTGATTTTTTTGTTCGAAGAAGTTCATTTTAATTAAAGTAAATTATCAGTGTTGCCATTAGTAACTGTTATTTTCTGTATTTTTCAGAATAAAATGCTAATATACAGGGTAAGTCAAGATGAATATAGCGATTACAAACAGCTATAACTGTTTAATGGAAAAGAATTTATCGATAAGATTAACACAGAATGTAGACGGAACTTCAAAATTTTGTATATATACGTCATAGATGTTCTATGGGACTTCCCTTGGTCACACGGACAACATCTAGGCGGTAGTCCATTTCACGCCATACATTCTGAAGCATTTGTTCAGTCATCGACGCAAGCGCATTACAAATGCGTACTTTGAGTTCTTCGATTGTTTTGGGCATGGGAGGTACATACACCCTGTCTTTCACATAACCCCATAGAAAAAAATCGCAGGGTGTCAAGTCCGGAGATCTCGGTGGCTAAGAGCAGAAGACATCGTCGGCATCTCCATTTCGACCGATCGAACGCTTTGGAAGATGTTGGTTTAAAAATGTGCGAACCTCCGTACTCCAGTGTGGGAGTGCTCCATCTTGCTGAAAGATGTAATCCGTGGAATCAGAGTCTAGCTGTGGCATTAACCATACCTCAAGCATGTCAAGGTAAAGATTTGATGTAACACTTTGCTCACTGAAGAAAAAAGGATCGTACAATTTGCGTGATGAGATCGCGCAGAACACGTTAACTTTCGCTGAGTCACGTTCATGTTCAATTACAGTGGAAGGCTTCTCCGTACCCCATATTCGATTGTTGTACCGGTTAACTTTCCCACTTATGTGGAAGGTTGATTCATCGCTAAAAATGAGACGATCAGCCATTGTTTCATCCTCAATGCTTTCCTGCATAAACGTAGCGTAATTCATACGTTTGCCGTAGTCTTCCTGTTTCAATTGCTGCACAAGTTGAATTACGTACGGTTTCATTTTCAGCCTCTTTCTGAGAACACGCCATACCGTTTTTTGTGGCATTTGTAACTCCCTACTGCCTTCGTACGTCGATTTCCGTGGGCTTCGTTCATACGTGCGGCGAATTCTTTCAACGTTTTACGCTGAAACACCTGGCATTCCGCTAGTTTTCCCTTTGTACAGACATCCTGTTTCTTCAAACATCCATAACATAACACCACTCCATGCCCCTGCAACTATAACCAT
Organism: Araneus ventricosus; assembly: GCA_013235015.1. Lineage (NCBI taxonomy): Eukaryota > Metazoa > Arthropoda > Arachnida > Araneae > Araneidae > Araneus > Araneus ventricosus. The sequence continues at coordinate 99,619 of BGPR01001721.1, forward strand.
ATGGTTATTTAAGCAGTGACGTGGTCATGAAGTGGAAGAGAAATCACAACACCCGAAGGGGTGACCTCTCTTGGAAACTTGACAATTCTCTATACCGCTGCCTAATTAAAAACGCAACAAGTCCACAAACATTTACAGGAGCAAAGGAAGGATTGCTATTGTGCTATACATTAAAAAAATATTTTGGAAACATGGGAAAATAAAACCTTGAAAAACACAAAATTACACAGTTTGCTGATCCGATGCCATCTGCGTATGTTGTTCGCATTTGGAGGTTCTTGATTGTAACGCTGACGAAATCTTCTCTGCACTGTGATAACAGAATGACATTTGTTAAATTCTAACATGCCGAATGCTTCCTGTACGGTTTCGCCATTTTTACTAATGAGACGCCCGCAATGAACAGGTTTCTTGTCGTTGCGAAGTTTCAACTCGCGCATGCGTAGGCTTCCGCTTCACTGCACCTGCGCCTTACGTAAAGAAATTTTGAAGTTCCGTCTACATTTTGTGTTAATCTTATCGATAAATTCTTTTCCATTAAATAGTTATAGCAATTTGTAATAGCTAAATTCATTTTGACTTCATATAATTAAAATAATTGGCAAAGCCCTAAGGACCAATCCCCTAGCTCCAACCACTCGGCCGATTTCGACAATTTTTATTTCATATGAAAGTTTATGATATATCTTATCAATGGTCACCTCCCCCCCACAACCCTCCATTACCAAGATAAATCGCAAAAACACTACTTCACTATACATTCTCTATGGAGAAAAACCTTTGAATCCCGAGCCTCAACAAATGGACCAATTTCGCCAATTTATTTCGTTACCTTGCAAACACAACTAAACAATGAGAACAGTCAACATTTATTAAGCAAATTTAAAGATTTTTATTTTATACCTTTGGGCTTATAATTTTGTCCAGATTTCACGTAATGCTAAAATTTTAATGTTGCACATTTTATTATTAACATTAATTTTTAAAAATTTTATTTGTGAGTCATCCTAAATTTAGACGTATTTTTGTAATTATTCATCAGAATTTTATTAAAACAAAATTAAACTGAGTTAAATTATGATTAAAACAAAATGAAAATTTCTTGAGTTTATAATTATTTCCACCAGTGTACATCAATGAGTTTTTCGCAGTATAAAGTGTGAATTTTCTCTACTAATCTGACAAAATATCGCTTTCTGCTTTGGGTACTGTTTGTTTGATCCTGTTCAGAGTTTATCGGGTATCTGAGATGTATAAGCATCCAATGCAATGTTTCTTGAATATGATGACTGAATGATTCAATTTTAGTTTCTAATTTCAAAATTCTTTATCTCAATATTGAATTCTGACTCATGAAAAAATGCCAAAGATTTAAATATCGTGATAAAATTATGGTTTTTATAATGTATATGTGTTTTAGATCACCTAAAAAAGGGATAACATGTTTCATAATTTTCTATAGAACAAATTTGTTTTTCGAAAGTTGTGCATTTAACTGTACCTGAAATTATTTATATATTAAAATAAATTAAAGCAATATTAAGTATTCTAAAGTAAATAAGACTAAATAATTTGTATTGAAATTATTAATTAAACTCGAAAAGATAAATTCTCTATTTATTGGCATAATCAAACTAAGATTCAGAAAGTTAACTGATAAATGCACTTGATATCATTAATGAAACACTGAAAAATAAAATGGCAGGGAGAAGGAAAAATGAGAGACAGTCAGAAAAAAAGCTGACTAATCTTGTTTAAAAATTAGAATTTCATTGCAAATAACTATGAGCGCGAACCGAACACGTTAGTTAATTTCTCTTACTAAATCCTGGAGGCGACACATTTTGTAATTGCTGGGGAGATAATAAACGTTTCTTTTTAAATGTCTGTAAAGAATCGTTTATTGAGCTCATGGTTTGATAAATGCTAGCTTAGAGGATTCGAGCAATTACGATCATTACTTGTTTTGAGATTTAAAAATAGAATTTATTTTGTAACATTTTGTGTATCAATTCCTCAACACTCGAAGTAAGAAATTTTCTATATTTGACAAATCTTCCCTTAAGAAATGGAAAAATCTTTTCATCTCGAAAATACCTTTAAAAATTCTTATTTAGTGTTTGGGGGTTTTAGCTGGTTAGAATATATTCTTCTTTTAAATAATACAATTATGCTAGTTCTTGAAAGAATTTTCTAAACTTCCATCTTCACACTGTAGAAAGAGCAATATCTACAATATTTTGGAAATATTCAGAAAAGAAAAACAGAAAAAAAATCCGAATTCCTGTTGCTTGAATCTTTTGTAAACCAGTTCCCAAGCATCCGTCTATGCAAAGAAGTTTTTATCAATAATGTTAAGGGCTTAGGTAAGCTTCAGGGCCAAATAGAGCGAATTAATGGCATTTGAAGGACTTATTTTTAATCTTATATTTTATTCCAATTTTAAAATAGTATTAGTTAAGCGGAAAAACAAATGAAAGCAGTATTGTAATCATTTCACATTAACTTATAAGGTTATCTAAAAATTTCACTTCGTAATATTCAGTTATTCAAGTGCAAGAAAATTTCAATGCGATCTTTGAGCTTGTGTTATGAAGCTGAGTTTTATAAAATTGGGTTCAAATGAAGAAAGATGTAATCTCATGTCTGGAGCTGCGTCAAGCTTATTTCGATATTTATTCTTAATATATGTATAAGACGAGAATGCTCTTTCCACAAGTTCTGTGTTCTGCTTTCACTGCTACCCAGAAGTCAATCAAATTTCTTTTTAAATTCAGATTCTAATGAATCAGTTGAAAGTTCAAATAATTTTTCTTTTTCAGAAATTGTTAATTTTTCAGCTTTTTAGAAAAACGCTTCGTTGAATGAATTTAAAATCCTTATATCTGCATCACTGCGCTTCGCAAAATATCGTCTGAATCACAGCTTAGGTCCTTTTAAATGTGCTATTATACTAGTTTTTACTTGTTTGGTTAATTTAAGTTCGTTCTCAGATAAAAAGCTGTAAAGTGTCTTTAAAACTTCATACTGGTTTTTTTCAAATATAGGATTCCCAAAAATTCAGCTTCTTAATCATAGGCTCAATATTGTCAGTTACCTTAAAAATGGTTATGGAATGGTTCTGCAATCCTAAATTAAGTTTATTTATTTCTGAAAAAATGTCAGATAAGTACGCAAGCTGCTGCAACCATTCACTTTCATAAAATTTAAAGCTCGACGTAAAAGGGTGGTATTCAAAAAACATATGAATTTCACTTCTGTATGCAAAAGTAACGTAGTATGTAGGCTGCCCATGTCTTCACACAAAGATTTGAACAATCGAGTGTTAGTTGAATTAGCCTTAATGAAATTGTCAACTTTGACAGATTGATTGAGTACTCCTTTCAATGAATCTGGCAAAGGCTTCCCTGCTAAATTTTGTCGTGGATGCAGCAATGGCTCCAAGATACATGAGGAGCGATTATTTTGATAAGACCACGCAAACCTTTAAAACAGCCAGACTTAGATTTTCCACCACATGCGCAAACACCACAGCACTTAGCCGAATCTATTTCGTTTTCTCAGAAATTACCCTGAATGGCAGTAAGTATGTCCTCGCCAGTACATCTTTTAGTGAGAGGATAACACAATAAGAGGTTTTCTTCGTGTTCTTTAACATTCAAATATCTTGCAATAACAAGGAAAATTGGCAGATCGGAAACATCAGTGCTTTCATCCGCCTGTATTGAAAAAAACGGGCTCTTTTTTTTATTCTTTCATTTATAGTAGCTTCAATGTCAATAGACATGTCCTTAATTCTCCAAGAAACTGTGCTGTTAGACAAAGGAATATTTTTGATTTTTTTGGACATGGTCTTCACCGAACATGCATTCAACTGCATCCTTGATACACGGAAATACCAAATTTTCAGCGATAGTATGATTTTTCCACTTTTAGCAATATGGTAACTTATTCTGTATGAGGCCTCAATCACAGCCTCATTTGCTTTGCTTGCGGATGTCAAACAAGAATTTAAATTAGGGCTGTTGGGTAGTCGTTGGAAAAAAATAATATTTCTTTGCTTATAAGTTGGATGTTTTTTTTCTAAATGGCGCATTAGTAAAGATAGTTTCATGCTACCATTTGACAATATCTTTCCACAAACAACGCAAATTGGTTTTGGACAATCTTCATCACCCGTGACTGAAAATCCATATTTTAAGTATTCGTTAAAATATTTTCTCTTCTTCGGAGGCGCACTGATGTTTTGAGTTTTTTTTAATAAAATTAATTTTATTTCGTACCTGAATAGGCCAATCAGTCGGCCTTTGCACTTCATGATTATCATCTTGCTGATCCAAGTTAGCTCCATAGCTGCAAAATCTGTGGTTCGAATTTCAGTTGTAGATAGATGCCGATCTCTTAAGAGTTCCAGTTTTCAACCACTTGTCCATTTTGAGAAATTAAACAATATTCTAAAGATAAGCACTCACTTTAAAGATAAGCACTTCAAATTGAGTACGCATAGCCAACAAACACCAGTTTTGTGCCACAAAACAAAACAAACCGATAGAATTGAGTACCTATAAAACACAAAGCTTGATTTATATGAACAGTCGTTATTCATTGTGCATCCCAATCGAGCAATTAATGATGCCTGCGTTTAATCATGCTTTTACTGAAAACATCAGAACAAGAATCTTTGAGAGAATTCCGGATTGTTCTCGATAAGCCTAAACTAGAAGAACAAAAATAAAAAGCATACCACAACTGTAGTGAAGCTACAGCTTTTGCGAACACACTGATGATTCATGCATAATGCTGGTGAAGACAAGATATCAATCATTTACCAGGTTTTATTTTGCTTTCTTTTCTCTTATTTTGAGCGTAGATTTTAGACTAGCACAACTTTCACTTTTACTTTTCACACGAACTTTAGGAAAACAAAATACTGTAACTTTTTATCCTTTATATTTTCTTGTGTCCGCCATTACCGACTTTGATTTCGTGTACCCCAACTGGTCCTTCGCGTACCACAGGTTGAGAACCTCTGGTCTAGACGAACGTTTGTTGAACTTTGGGTTGCTATTAACTCCTGCTGCTAGAAAAACTGCATGCAAAGCTAGACTTTCACTGAAGCGGCATTGGCAATAACTGTTCTAAAAGCTTTAATCTATAGCATATGAAACACCTAAAAAAGAAAAGATCAAGTACAATCCGAAGCAGTGATGATTCACTCTCATTCAACCATCGCATACATCCAGCCAACTTAGGGAAGGGAGGCACCTAAGGCTATCATTGTGATATCTCTGCTAATTGACCTAATCATGTTAGGCATGAAGCTGTGAGATGCAATTTGCCAATATTTGCATCTATGCATTCCCAAACAGGCCTCCATGTTCCGCAGACCTGAACCCACATCACTTCTTGGTACCAATGAAACATTTGGTAAGGTTGGTTGGCAGTGCCATCTGTGAACTACTACGAGAACCTCTTCGCGTTTCACGAGTCTCCTACCCGTAGTCCTACGATTCTCTATTGCTGCGCACAAGTTTGACATCTTATCAAGAGCTTTATAGGGAGCAGCAATCTTTCCTTAGATAGTATGAACTATACAAAGTAGTCCATATACCTTTTTCTTCCGCTTACTTTAAGTATTTCTGTGACGCGAATGATATTATGCGTACACTGTTATTTCATTAAAAATTGTTTCTCGCATTTAAATGATCAACATGGGCCAACAACGTTGCTTGCTTCCGGCAATTTTCGAGTAAGCTTATTCACAACTACGACTGATTTTAGAGGACTATATTACCCTTTGAAGACATTAAAATCAGTTAACGAAATAAATTATTAAATTGATGCTGTGCGTAGTTTTATGGATTATGTCAGGAATTCAGAATATTCGAAACCTAATTGTTTAATTTAGATCTGGATAATTTGTGGTCAAATGCATAATCGCAATACTCCAGCTATTAGCATATTACTGACTGAAGTAGTTATATGGCGCCTTTAACCATACACTATGGACGGTTGACGCTAAATGATGTCTTTTGATATATCCGTAACAGACTGGATATTACGCTTTTATATTTCCTTTTAGGTAAAATCCCCCCCAACAATGTATTAAACAACAGCTCCTATTTTCTTAAATTTATTTTGTTGACTAACTCGTAACTAAAAGCCGCGGTGACCTAGTGGTAAGGTTTTGGCTATGGAACCGGAGCTCCAGGTTCGAAACCAGAGTCCACTGAAGATCTTTCGTGCATTGAGCCTATTGCACGCTAAACCAGACTTAGAGAGTCAAATGTCCTCCCGCTGGTGTGGTGCAAAAATACCCACACTGGCCCGGCCTACTCAAGAAGGGTGTAAGGCCGGGAGAGGACCAGCGGGGAGAGAGTCGCGCCACCAGCATGTGGAGGACGGGATTTATTAGGTACAATAAAATGATACAGGCAGGCAGTACTTTTAAATACAAGAGAGCTGGGAGTATAAAAATGGTTCGACCCACCTCGGTGGGGAGAGAATAGCTTGATTTACATATATTCAACCACCAAGTGTGGCGAATGATACTCACAAAATAAAGAATGACAAAATGAAGGTCTTTCTTTACATATAAAATATGAAAACATCCCTAACGCAATAAATTTAAAAACTGTTCGGGCAAGCAAGGAACAGTAAAAACATATAAAAAAATATATAAGTATTGAAAAAGAAACAAATAAACACAGAAAAAGCAGTATAAATCAGATATATAAATAAGTCAAAGATTGAAACCCCACAATATAAAAACACACACAAACAACACTACACATCAAGCGACACACAAAACACAAATAAAAAGTGTACAGAACATTGAATTAAAAATACATAAATTTAAAAAAGTACTTATGAGATAGAAAGGAAAAGATTCCGTCAGTCATCGGCAATCCACGTCCCGCGTACCCGGGAATATCTATTCATCAATCACAGAATGTTTTTTTGAGTAAAAGCTGCGCAAGTTAAAAATTACTTTTAAGTCCTATACAGGGTGAAAAAGGCCAAAGGGGAAGGATAATGATTAAAATTTTGTATTCTAAAAATAAAATCAAGGTAAAAAAGAAGTATTCATAACCCCATCCCCCCAAAAAAAATATCCAAACAACCGTAAGGGCATTGACCACGTGGCAACAGGTTTCCAGAACTGCGGAGAGACTCGGGAATTGAAACAGGCATCTATTTTCGAGGCTCAAGGACCAATAGCTGCCCTAGGGCGTCGAGAGAATCCCACACCAAGGAACCGACTGGGTACAATAAGTTTAAAAACGCAAAAACAAGTGGAGAGTGGAAACCCCTATAAACCTATAAAACTGAGTCATCCAGTGTAAAAATAAATAAATAAAAAATAAAAAGCATATCTTAAAAAAGTCAAATCATGTAAGTAATAAAAAAAGAATCAACAGGCGGGAAATCAGGAGAACAGAAAGCGGAACTGTAAAAAGTGTGAAATAAAAACCAATCCTGAGAAGAGATGCAAAGTAAAAAGTCCCTGGTAAAAGATAAAAAGAGTAAGAACAGTCCTTCAATATGATAGAATAAAAGTAACACGGACCCTCAAGACATCATTGGAATTAGTTATGGTCTCTCTCCTGGGTCAGTGTATCGCAAATGATCGCAAATGTTTCTGCTGGTCCTGAAAGCGCCTTCCATTTTGGTGACAGCCTGTCTATTTGTTAAGAGATTGTTAAACCACGCTTTTTTGTGTTCATCTGCGGGTTTAATTAGATGGAACTCTTTGGTGAGGGAGCAAGAGAAAATATAATGATCTGCATCACCCAACATTACGCAGATGCAGTGTGGAGAGTCTAACTATTTAAAGCGACGTAGGTAAGATGGGAATGCACCAAGTCTACTGAGAAAATATATTAAAACCTTATTATGTATTAAAAATTTTGAACTTACCTTATTAATGTAGCCTCTCACCGTAACTCCCGAGGCTGAATCATAGTTATTCCAATATTCATTCCATTTTTTACTATGAAATTCTTTAGGAGGCATTTGAGGTGGCATTAGGGTGCAGGAATGAAAAGTTCCTCACCGGATGTTATGTCCAATTTGGCTTGTGTTGGTCGGCCAATTCGTTTCCCGGAATACCCGCATGGGCTTTAACCCAGGAAAGGCCGACCATGTTCTTTGCCTTAAAGATGTTTTATTTTACTTTGTTAACGAATTCAGATCTGGTATTTGCACTATTAATGACAGCTATCGAAGAGAGTCTATCAGTATGTATGTTGACTTTCACTTTCTCTTTTACAGCCCAGTTGGCTGCGAATTCAAATGCGACTAATTCTACCTGGAAAACCGAGCTGAAGATGTTCAGTTTAAATAGATGGTTCTGGATATTAGTTTCATCTTTGAGAATACACAAGGTGTATCCAGTCTCATTTTCGATTCTGGATCCGTCCGTGTATATTTCATAGTAGGCATTTGCAATGTTACTGTCAAGGTTAATAAGTCTCTGTCTGGATGGAATGTTTTTAAATGGCATGTATTTATCCAAGAGATTTATATCGAAAATTGTGTTATATTCATTAGATCGGTAAACCCAGATCCGGAATTTGATAAACTCAGCTTTTTTACTATGTGAAGGGGAGGAATTCCTGTGAGTACATTAAGAACATTGGTGTATGAAGTGCGGTAAGCCCTTGTAAATTTCAGTAAGAATATTCTTTGAATGCTGTGAAGTCTATCAATTTGGTTCTTTGTTAAGGCCCCTCCCCACACACTTCCACCATACAGTAGAGCCTTTTCAATAACGGTGTAGTACGAAATTTTTAAGAGATTTTTATTCATATTCCAGTTAGATTTCACTACTTTATTAAAATTTGATGTTAAGAATAAAGCTTTTGCATGCAAAGTTAAAAAGTGGGCGGTCCAAGATAGTTTATTATCTATTGTGATTCCTAAAATTTTAAGGCTGTCACTTAACTTGATTAAGTGGATTTTAATCTTGAAAGTTGGCTTTTTATTAAGGACTGTAGAATTTCTTTTTAAGAACTTTTGGGAGGCGATGTTCCTGTACACCACCGCCTGGCACTTTTCTATGGAAAGTTTCAGCTGTAAATCTTCAAGTTTATTGGAAATGACAGCCAAGATCAAATTAGTCTTAATTTCCAATTCCCTGGCCGTTCTCCTCCAATTAATAGTTCCAGGTCGTCGTCGGAAGCTTGAATGTGTAAATCAGTTCTCTCATTTATTAGAATAGAGTTAATATATATATATATATATTCCATATTGTAGGAATGATCACAGTACCCTGTGGGCAACCTTTAGAGCAAGGTCTAGAAATTTCTAGAACGTCGTTAGTGTAAAAAACGCTTCTATTTTTGAGATAAAGTACATAAAATTCTTAATAAAGCCGGAAAACCATAAGATTCAAAGGTTTGTAAAAGAACCGGCCAGTTCATAGTATCGAAGGCTGATTTTATGTCTAGAAAAACGAGGGCGAGATGTTCTGAAGCCATACGATTTTTAATTGTCTCTATTAGATCATGTATGACCAGATCACAGCTTTTGCCTTCTCAAAAGCTGTATTGATTGTGATGTATGATATTGTTTCGATCTAGCCATTTATTGAGTTGTGGAAGAAAGAGCCGGCCCGGGGCTTTTCCACCTTTTAAAGCATTGATTATCATCTCTATATCCTCTAGTACCATGGGTTCAAGGTGTCCAATTATTGGGGTATAATCCAAATTGTCTTCTGAGGTTGGGCCGCGAAAAAATTGTCCATTAAATAATTTATTTTGTCTTCTATTGTGTTGTTCGGGTCATTAATTGGGTTGGCACCAATAAAGTTTTCACTGGAACCCCTGTTAAATTCAAGATTGAACAGGAACCCCAAATCTTTCGTTATGATTAAGACAAAATGATTCCCATGCCTTTCTTTTTGTGGTCAAAAGAAGTTTTTTATAGATGGCCCTTTCTTTTCTAAAAGCATTCCCCGAGCTCTGGATGATTTTAAGTATATAACCTTCTGTATTGTGTTTGATATATGTTTTCAATAGCCTGTTCACTTTGTTTCTAGATATTCTTAGATCTTCATTCCAGAAGCTGAACTTCTTGGAAAATTTTTTCGGTTTCTTTTTTAGAGTTTTAAAAGCACCTTTTTGAATAAAATCGGTAAGATCTTTAATTTGTTTAGATGATTGGTGTTGTTAATGTTCTTTAGTGATTTTTTGAATGGTTTAAGGTGCCATTTGATATAGTTAATAAATTTGTTTTGTCCGTATTTAGATTTAAAATAGAAATCAGCTTCTGGTATATCTTCTAATTCTAATTTAAAGTAAATATATTTGTGGTCACTGTGGGACTCTACATCCAGGACCCCCAATTTTTTATATAGTTAACCACGGGTAAGCTCAATAGAGTCAAGTCAGGGAACCCCACATTCGTTGTTGATTGAAATGTAGGGCCATATTCTGTAATATTACAACTGTATAGGTTGCTGGCGGCTATGAATTCAATAAGTTTTCTACCTCTGAAGTTATCTGAGTCATAGCCCCAGCTTCTGGATTTGCAATTAAAATCACCAATTAAAGATGGAAACTATTATAAAAGTTAAAATCCCTTAGTTCTCCTATCAAATCTTTTATATTGTCACGAGGTGGGAAGTAGCAATTAAAAATGTTAAAGAGCATGTTATTAAAATGAAGTTCAACAGTCACTGTATGGGTGGTGTTGAACTTATATTTTAAACAAAAATCTTAATGTATTTTATAAGTAATGGCCCTATTGTCTGGAGAAGTGAAGGACTTGCAACCAAAGTTCGATTTGGGGGGTTCACCATTAACTAAATACGGGTCCTGGATTGCAATAAAATCTAATTCTCAGTCGCGAGCGACCTGAAAGACTCCAGAGTATGCAGCTTTACAGTGATTAACGTTAATTTGTATCCCGCGTATGATGTTAAAACCCATAGTCGGTCTTTTTTATTATTAATTCCCTCTGTCTGAGAAAGCTTTTACACCTCCTGCCGAGGCAGCTGTGGCCGATGCCAAAATCAGCATTAAATCGCGCATTGGATTGAACGCAATTGATACAATTGAAGCCCCTACATCTGTGTCTAGTGTTTCCAACTATCGTCTCTCCGCATCTGTCGCATTTCGGTTCTCCGGTATTGTCGCAAACCTTGGTGGTGTGGCCGAATCCAAAACATTGTTTGCATTGTTTTACACCAATAAATTCAGATGTGCGGAGCTTAACTCCTTGGAAATAAAGAACCCCTTTGTCTCTAATTTCTATAAATTTTGAGGGGGGGATAACGGATATTATCCAATGATTATTACTCTTCTCCTTTGCCGGAATATTGAACTCAACCTGGAAACGGGGTTTGTTGTTCTCATCCACCAGAAATAGGTTTTTAGAGAGTAAAACCTCTTTTAAAATATCCATCTCTATCTCTTTATCGACGTTATACAGTATTACTTGGAGGTCCTTCTGGGGGAATAAACATTTCAAATATATCTTCTAGTTTTTCCTTATCATAGTCCAACAATAATTGTTTAATGAGATGGATTCAGCCTCTTCTGCAGTAACAATTTTAACGCCACCCCCCATGTAGCTAGTCATACCCCTCACTCTAATTACCCAGTTATTCTCCTTGATAATCCCCAGAATAAGGACTCTATTCTTATAAAAATCCTTATGATTGTCTGCTTTAGGTTGGATCAGAAGTACTCCTTCTGATTCCTGAGGGAGGCTATGGGAAAAAGTCAAAGGAATGGAGCGGTGTCTAGGTGCCCCCGGAAGTGTGCAACTTGGGCAAAGGTTCTAGTTGTTTTAGACTCCTTTTTTACCTCATCAACAAGTTTGGTGTTGCATACTTCCAATTTGTCTTGAAAGTCCCGGAAGCCATTTCTCTCTCTGTTTGTAAATGTTTAGGGAATTCCTCTTTCAATGTCTGTAATAACCCCTGTGGACACGACTCCTGTCTAGCTGTTACTTTGTTAAAAGCCTGATTAATAGTGCCTGAAATTTCCTCGGTTTTTTCTAATCTAGTTCTTAAATCAACGTCCCATGTAGCACAACATGTTGTCCGATATTGTACAATATTGTTCGATATTATATAATATTGTACAATATTATACAATATTGTGAATATTTTTCAATATCGTACAATATTGTACAATATCTTTGTGCTACTAGGGGTTCTCCTTCTGTAGTGTCCACATTTAGCTTTATTGAGTATTGCATCATCATTAGTCAAGTCTCCTTTTAGATCGTAGATGTTAGAGTTTAATTCGTTAATCTTTTTACTTAAGTCTTTAATTATGGAAAGGAAATAGCCAATGTATTCTCCATTCAGTTGATTTCTTACTGTATTGAGTCTTGGCCGAAATCAGACCATCCGAGTATTCATCTAGTTCCAGAAATTTTTCCCTAATCCTTACATCAATCCCATCTACAAAATCATTTTTATCAATCTTAGAAATTAATTCCTTTAATTCGTCATTGAGTGTCTTTGCCGGGGGTGGCTTCTTGGTGGGTTTGGGGGGCTTTTGCACACTCAAAAGAGATATGACAAGACCACCAAAATTTATATATTTAATTATCTCCCACATCCAAAGGAAAAAAAAGGAATAAAAATAAAAAGATCTCAGTGGAAATATAAAAATACAATGCAGTATATCAGAGACATTCAAATCATCCTAAATTCCAAAATAAAATAAATAAATAAAACGACATAGAAACAGCATAAGGAAAACTAAAAACAAAATCCCTTTAAAAATATCATTGAAAAAGGAGATCGGAACACTAAAGCATATAAAAATCAATTCACAGCAGAAACACACAAAGCCAAATATAATACAAGAAATCACAAAGCACCAGCATTAAAGATATAAAAAATCCTATTAAAATCAAAATCCTATTAAAAATATCATCAAAAACAAAAGATCAGAACACAGAATCACATTAAAATCAGTTCATAGCAGAGACACATAAAGCTAAAAAAATAAAAATAAAATGTACAACTAATTCGCAAAAAAATCACCATGCGGAAAGAAATCAAAGTTGGAAGGAAGATCTCCCGCGGTACAAAAGTCAGAGAGGGTCTCAAACACGCAATCCATTCAATGTGATCGAGGAAACTAAAGGTCCGCAAAAAAAAGGCCACTCAGGAACCTAAGCCGTATTTGGAGGCTTAACCGCAAGTGTTCACGATGATATCCATGTTAAGAATTCCAGACAAATCCAAAAAAAAAAAATGAATTGAATTGAAGATGAAGAATCCAAGAGAACTGCTGAATGTTGGTAAACAACAGTAGCCCTTTTCCACGTCGGAGGGGGGAAAGGAGTCTCTGCCAGGGCCAAATCGGGAATCTCTGCGCCTGAGGAAGGGAATGGCATTGGTGAATAGCACTCTAGGTTCACCCCTTGAGTTCGTTGTCCGACAGCACGAACTCTTCCTCTCTGAAACGGGGAGGCGATGGCGTCAAATTACATCACGCGTCGGCGGGAGGACCCTTATCGGTGCACAGCAGGAAAAAGAGGGGAGAAACGTCTACTCCCCCACGCCTCAAGAAGCGCGGTCGAAAGCGAAGCGGGAAGGCCCAATGCAGAAATGGAGATTTGAAACATTTAAATATTATACAACCAAATCATCCAGTTGAAGGACAGGTTACATGAACATATTGAACATGAAAAACTGCAACGAGAGAGGTAAAATTTTAGATCCAGGACAAGCGTAAAACAGTCCAAAATTGAACTTATTGCAGAGCCTGAAGAACCACCAGCCGCACTGGAAAATGGCGGGGTGCCAGCTCAGGTGTTGCCCTCGTCATCTGACCGCGGTACAAAATTACTAGGTCCGTCCCAAAGTAGCCCTCGCGTTGCTGAAAAACGGGAAGTTAATATAACTAGACTAAACTCGTAAGAGAACTCGGTGAGAAAAGTCACTTCTTAAAGATGAATTACCTCGGATATTTTGTTCTCGTTGTTTCACATATATTTTTTATCTTTTTCTTTGATACTTTTTTTTTTAACTTTGTTGTCAACATCGATTGTCATAAAACTCAAGGCATTACCTCTAACTTAAAAGAAATTTCAGATTGCAACTAAATACGAATCTTGAAATATTACCAACACGAATACTCCCGCTTCTGGAGTCGGAAATTAAAAATTTTTCTGAGGATGTCAAAGAGTTTTTAATCTCAAATTCATAAAATTTTCAGAGGAGGTTTAGAATTCATTTTTGGTCCTGCAGAAAAAATTGATTGAAAGACGGTGAAGCAACTAAATGAAAATCCGGACTATGTAACAGCTTTTATTTTCTAGGCTTTAAAGATTACTCTTGAATTCAAATCTTTAAAGCGTTGATAATAAAAAGGGATTTTAACGATGTAAAACAGAATCGATAGAATAAAATAACATTTATTTTACGACTTATTCACTCCTATTTTTCGTCAGTTTTATTTCTTTTTATCTGCATTTGAGAAAGTTGATCTTCTAATGAAAACATCTTACAATGAAAGCACTTCAAAAGATTGGTAAACGTATTATAATAATTGGCAGTTCACGTCTGCACTTTGTGAAGCCAAGATTTTGACATGGACATTATGTAACAATTTCGAACTTTGAGGGAATTTTTTCATTTTGAAATTTAGGTTTCTTTCCCAAAGGTTTCTGATGTTTTATTACTGTATTGAAGTTTCTTTGATGTTTTTAATTATTGTTTCGAAACTTCATTGTTTATATGCTTCTCAGAGAGAGTTTGATGTTCGATGACTTGATTTCCTCTTGTAAAAGTTTCCTTTTAAGTTTGAATTAAAAACGTTTATTGTTAGAAAGCTAGATTGGAGTTAAATTAAACGAATTACGAATTCTTTCTTTTTCGCATATAAACTCTTTATTATTATTTTATAAAAGTATCATAGAAATTTTTTCTCGTAATTTTATTGAATCTCAATCTAATATGCATAACTACAGTTATTTGAAATTAATCTTTTTCACTATCCCTTCAACTGAGTTAAGAACAAGTTGCATAAAGCTATCTGTTATATATTTATTTGCAATTTATGTGCCAGTCTTCAAAACCGAACCCATATTATCGGAGTCCTGCAAAATGCAAATATTTAATAAAAATCTCACAATGCCTGTAATATTTAAACTTTTTTCCAAATTTTCATTATCAATGCTTTTCTAATCATTTCATTTTTTATGTAGTTTTGTATATACAAAAGAAAACTCTTGCTGATAGAGAATAGTAGAATTTGGGTTAAAGAATTATCCCAATGTCTGCCTGTTTTGATTAATTGTTGGAATGATCATAATTAATTAATTATTATTTGACATTATAATTATTAAATTACATCACTATCCTATGTCTTCCCAACATTTTTGAAGATTTAGGACATCATGTAAATATTATGCAATATATACATAACCATTGCTGAAAGTTTCATCTCGTCAGTTTTTTAAGCGGGGTTGGCCAAAATAATTTTCGTCTTAATCAATTTGTAGGACGGTCCCCATAATTGCTCTCAGGCAATTCTTGCACTGTAAAATATGAGTTAGAGTCTTATTCTTTACATGGTCGAAGTTCAAGTGAGTCAGTAGCTTTAGGAGAAATTCTAAAATGTGAAAATCCGAAAGTGTCCGAATTCTTTGATCAGATAGTGTATATGTGGAAACAAAGTTCCTAAAAAAATCCGGTATAACTTTTTAGTAATCTTTTTTTTTTCAATACATATAGTATATAAAAAAATATAACTTAGATAGAAGAAATTGTTATGTTTTCCAAATAACATTTAGTGAAATGATATAAAAATCTAGTATTTTTCATATATTAAAATACATTTAACACTCCTCTATTAATATATGAAAACTTAGATGCAATATAACCTTGATAACACAATGACTATATAAACACAAATATTATTTTAAAATAAGTCAAATAACAAATAACACACAGCACTTATCTCCCTTCTAGAAGATCATAACCAATATCGCAATATGCAAACTTTACCCATTACAGGCAAAATCCAGGAACTAATCGTTTAAATTAGAGATATTACTTTTATGGGTATTTCAAGGACAATAAAGCAATTGGTACCCAAGAAATAACAATGGTGTTTTTTTAATTTTTGTCCAGCTAGATTTATAAAATCGATCACTGTGCGGCGCCTAGATTGGATCAGTATCATAACTTCAATTTATTCAATATTTGGGCCGTAAAATAGGCAAATTATGTTGTAACGATGTAAATGGGCTGCATGAAATCACTTTTAAAAGAAAGCGCAACCTGGTCGCAGTTAGAGAAGAAGTGTTTAGATTTAAGTTTCATCCATTCATTATTTTACAAAATACTCAAAGTTTCAAATTGTTGAAAGTAAGTAGAAGAAAGTTATGACATCCTGAGATAGGAAATGGTTGCTACAATTTACTATAATAATTTTATGAAAATAATTTAAATATAACGTCAGGGGATTTTGTTTTCGTCTCAAAGTTGCCTAGATTAGATCACAAGCAGTTGCGAAAATTGGACCTTTTAAATCAATGGTGTTATTCTCTTGAACTAGAAGAATACCCCAGAAAGCAGTTAAAATTACTCTCATAAATTGGAAGTGGAACAAGCCAAAGGAAACAAACACAATCGAAAGGCATTAAGGAAATCAAACGACGGCTCAAAAAGTACAAAAACTAAGGCTATGTGATGTGCATCATGTATGGGGAAACAAAGGAACAACTGATAAGTGTAGAAAATGGCATATTTCGGTTCATGGATTTTGTGCTGGTGGGAATTTGAGAATCAGAAGCTATCCTTGCTTAAATTGTGCTAAAAGAAAAAAATGCTACTTGTTTTTCATTAAAATTACAAAATTACTTTTCTGATAGTACATTAAAAATGTCTAATTAGTCCAAATTTGGCAACCTTTCCCTATTTTCAGCAAACATTAAATTTTAAAGTCTTTTATTAAATAAACATCCATAATTTAGTAAATATTTTGTACATAGAGTTATAATCCACTCCCAAAGTATATCATCTCTTCTGTTTCGGTATTTTATTGAAAAATAATACTTGACCTACTAATATTACAATGATGTCAATGATAAACAAAGTTTTCTATCGGAATTTTTTGGAAACCATACATCAACGCTGCATTTTCTTTATTTGGTTTAGAAACCTTTTCCAAGTGTAAACTACAACCGCCATCATATCGAAAATCCTATCTTATTGAAGTGTGGGAGCGATATCAAGAGAAAGCACTTGCCTACGAAAAAATACAATAGAGACGCTATAGATTATGTCAACTCCGTGTATCATACAGAAAACGGAAGACACAAAATAGAATTCGTTGTGTTGGAAACAGAAAATTGAGCTCTTCGAAACGGAAAGTAAACAGAGTATATTTTAGTAAAAATAAAATGGAATAAATGTTGGTATATATATATCAATTCTCCAACAGGCATTCGGATTTGAAATAAATACACATTTGTTTCTAGTTTGTTCTGAGATTTTTCATGTATTACTGTAAATACTCCCTGTGTGATTACTCTGAA
>BGPR01001721.1:117848-226456 GCA_013235015.1 Araneus ventricosus
GCAATTTATGAAGAGTGGTGCAGAAGACAGTAAATATGATTTTTGATAACCATGAATAACAAAACGATTTTTTTTGCTAAAATAAAATAAATAAACTAGCACACTCACCATTTCATCGTTTAAATTAAAACAGAAAAAATCTGTTTTTACTTTGAAGCATTGTTGTATCTTTAATTTTCTATTTTTTTGATACTGTCTAATGTTAGGTTATATTAACGTCCCGTTTTGAAGCGACACAAGGGCTATTTAGGGACGGACCTCGATTTTGAGCCGCAGTCAGGTGACTGGGGACGGCACCTGAGTTGGCACCCTCTCCAAACTTCCGCGCCACACCAACGGGAGGACGTTTGGCCACTGTGTATGATTTGGCTGCAACAGGCCCCATACACGGCGGATCTTCAGTGGAATCGGGTTTCGAACCTGCGACCCTCCGCCTCGAGACCTACCACTAGGCCACAGCGGCCCTGATACTGTCTAATGATGAGAGTACAATTCAGAAACAATTCAATCAGATGAATTTTATAAACAGATAATTTATTATCTTTTTTTTAATAAAATGTTATAATGAAGTACAGATAATGTTCATAATTATGTTATATAATGAAAAATATATAAAAATGTTTCTGATTTAAACGAATCAAACATAATAAACGAACGGCATATAAATCTGTATTTTAACACGTCTGCGGACACCTAGCTTATGTTATTTTCTTGTAGACCTAAGCTGTTTGAATAGCATTTCCGTGTGCAAAATGTGCGGCGTACGCTGCTTTTGCGTTTTAGCTTGTCGCGAACTTGTAAGGAATATCATGCTTGCCCAGCAGTAGAGAGGCGTAGGCCGCTTTTGCCCAATGAACGTGTTAACAGAAATATGCTAGATTTTAAAAAAAAGGATGCTGTTTGGGCGTTAGATGATTTGTTAATCAATTCGCCTATTGATAGTCACAATAAAGTGAGTTGTAGGTTTACTTAGTTGATTTACTGTTTACATTTGTTTTCCAAGATGGTTTACCTTAAATAAATTTTGGTTCTGTCGGTATTGTATAAAGGAAAACATCCATTAATCATGATAACACTGCGTATAAATGGGTTTCTTATCGCCTCTACTTTTGGCTTTCCCAAATCACATTGTTGTTCAGAATGTGTACAGTATGTAGGAAATTCACTATGATTTCTATTAAAAGCCACTCTTTGTCTTTTACACTTAATTGTTGGTAGAACAGCATAAAAAAGGAATCCCTTTTCGATATTAATAGTTGTTAGTGCATTCAAACTAGAAATCTTCTAATAAACAAAGGAAACAATTCAGCAACAGTGAAACAAAGCGTACCCATTTCTGCGGAAACAATAGCAAAGTATGCGAGTTCTGAATGCAAGCGAGAAAAAGACTTTCTGATCCCCTCTGAAAAGCTCCTTTTACAAACCGTATCTGCAGAAGTCCCGACATTCACTTTTCATATAAATGCATTCTAGATTTTCTATTATCGCCAACCATTAAATCACCGTGATGTCAGTTTCTTTTGTAGTACTTGGATAATGAAATTTGTAAGAAATGACTTCGAAGATCGACCAGTCGCAAAATGAGCAGTAAACTCGTCTCATCTCGCGATCTTCATCCAGATCCGTGCGTCATTGGGAATCTGCCCTTTATTCTGGGGATCCCAGTTCATATGGGGAGAAAGTTGAAAATTTCTTAATGATCCTGGAACTTTTAAGGTCTGCAATGCGTTTGTTTTATTTTTAAATTATTACTTTGTTAATGAGAATCTAAAAGATGTGAGTAAAATAGTTGCAAGAGAACCGCTACTTAATTCACTCGTTCATCGCGGGAAGCTAGTTTTACCCTCTACGTTTATTTCTAGGACCTTTTCCATACGTTAAAGTTGATTAAAGATGATATATACTAAAAATATCAAAAAAGAAAACTTCTAATTGACTGTAGATTAGGGTTATTTAAAATATTGATTTGAATTATTTTGTAATAAGATCGATACTCTTGAAATATGATTATGACAAATGTAAGAAAAGGCTATAAACGACAAATTTGTTAACCCTTTGACCTGTAATTCAAGTCTAATTGACATTTCTGAATGGGGTATCATTTTGGTCATTCTCGATAGGTTTCGATAGGTATAAAACCAGAAAATTAAAAAGTCGTAGTTTAGCAATTATATCAAACAACAGCTATATTTTCATCTCCCCTTCCACTAAAATGAATCCTCTTTCTCGATGTAAATAATCATGCATCTAATTACTTCCCGAATGCAAAGTGAGTGATAAAAATTTCCTATCGTAATGGAATCTTGTCATCTTCATCTAAACTCAACAAAAAAGTAGTGTCATTGACATCAAGTTCTTTCTATTAGATGTGAAGAATATGTTCACAACTCAAAATTTTTAATTCCACTGGTGGTCAATTTCTGATCGCCATATAAAAAAAAATTAATGAATATTCTTTCACATACTATTGACAAAAATTTTCTTTGATTGGCTTAGTTCTCAAGGCATTCTCGTATCAATAATTTAAGTTTGAAATCTTGCCCACACTATAGAAGGTCATTATTCGTCTAGGTGTCTTCCTGCCTATGCGCTTACAGAAAACAGAGTAATTTCAATAATCCTTTGCAGTCGAGAGGTGACAATCGCCATTCTAGCTGTGCATCATTTTGACGTTTCTTGATTTTGATGGCTAAAAAAACTACCTACAAAGTTGTAGAATAATTTTTTCAGGTAAAAGGAACGCAAACATATTTTTTTACGTTCCAAATCAATAATGTGAGCTTTTTGTAAATCGGTGAATAATTATACATCTAATTAGTTCCGAGTGTAAAGGGTTAATATTAGGCTGGGCGATGACATTGACTTAACTATCGAAATATCTTCTAAGATAACATATTTATCGATATATCGAAATTTACTATTTATTTGAATTAAATCGCCTATTAACATAATGACTAATCAAAATAAAAGGAATTTTCAGTTTATATCTTGTTAAATTTCATTTGAAACAATAAAATATCTTTTCCTTTCCTTATAAAATAATAAAAATAATGGTATTAATCTTTTCATCAGAGTTTTAGAATGCTGGACTAGCAGTTCGTTTAAGAAAAGTTCTACGCCTCAATCTGTCATATTCCTTAAAATAATAGAGTGATTTTTTTAAATTGTAGCCTAATAGTGCTGATTTATTGAAATAAGTTTATTGCATCTTCACAAAGAAACATAGTAATACCTTTAACAAGCTAAAGTAAGTAGTTTCAAATAAATCCTGAATTCAGAGTCATAAAATTAATTCACTACTTGAATAAACTAAAATTCTTATTTTATTTTCAAAGTATGAGTCGATAATTTAATACAAAGAGGCAACTAGAATTATAGCACAATTGTGGAGGATCGCAATAGACGAAAAGCAACTGTGTTTGTGTGTGTTGAAAGTTTACAAAAACAGGAAATAAAAGATATATCGTAAAAATAATTCCTTTAATGTATTCCAAAATTCAAGGAAAATTAGAAAAGAAAAAGTAAAGAAGAAAAAAAAAAACACATCTTGAGAGAAAAATTATTGACTAATGTAAGCCAACACAGGTTACTATTAATGGATCACTACAAAGAAGCTTTAGCTCCAGATTATGTTAAAATAACGATGCATCGAAATGATATCGAAAATATTATCAGAGTCAGTTGGACTTGGCTTCAATATTTAACAGTCATTTGCATTGAATCAAATAACCGATAATAGTTATGAGGATAATTCGTTACAGAAAATGAAAAAACTAAATCATGAATTCATAGTTTCAATGTATGTGCGAGGAATCAAAGAGAAATTAGGCAGAAAAAAAAAGAAAAACATAGAACAAAGAATTTATTATTCCAATACAAGAAAGCAAACATAAATTTCTGTTTGGAAAAGTTGGGAGTCTGAGATTTCGCAATCTATCGCTCAGAATTTAGCTTTATATCGAGATCCATTACAGATCTTGATGCCTTCAGTATTGGATATCGATATTTGAGACTGAAGTTAATATTGCTATGATATTGAATACAGTGGGTTTTCAGCTTTAGTGCATTTGGTGTGGTTTTCGATATGAATAATATTAACTTATTCAATCAGGAACATCATAAAACTGTCTCAGTTGCCCAGATTCTACTACTCGCGTCAAGGCCAAAAGGGTAGAAGCAGAATAATTTATAGTGACGATTTTTTAAAAATTTTTGCTGTAGCCTTGTTTGTTTGTACCTTTTTTTGCTTTAATGGTGTATGCATTATATTCTTTTCCTAATTTTTTATGCAGTTCTTCAGATAAATTATGTTTTTCTAGCATTTTATTACGATTGCCTTAAAAGGAAAGAATCTGTCTAAATTTCTTTATGTAATGCAGATTCTTCATTAAAATGCATTCTTACATGTGATTGATTTTATTCATTTAAAAGAAACGGTTTACAATCTCTTTTGATTTCTAAACCAATAATAAATATTTTCTTAAGTTGTATCAGTAATAAAGCTAAACTACGAATACTCTAAATTTTCATTGGTTTATTTAAATTCAAAAAATTATCAGGTCATGCGTCCAAATAAAAAAAAGCTTATTTTGTTTAGAGTAAAAAAAATTGAATATTTTTTTATTTAATCGATATATCATTTTTTTTAAAAAAAATGGCATCGAAAATCGATTTTAAAAATATCAATTTTTTTTCGATAAATCGAAAACCGTCACAGTCCTAGTTATATCTTCTTCTAAGCTTTGATTTGAATCAGATCAGATCCATGAGGTCGTTCGCCTTCATCACCTCAACACGAAATCCGGTCGTTTAAGAGGCATCATACACCAAGACAAACAGTCAAGTAGATGCTGCGGGCTCAATCATGTTGCACTTTGTGCAGAATTGAACTTTTATCACTACGAGAGAATCTGAGGGTTTTTGTGACCGGAAGTTAAGCGAGCTAAAGCTGTTTGCCTTTCATATCCCCCCAAAATGTATAGAAGCACCGGGCCTTCACACGATACCATGAATGAGCTGGTGGATGCCTCAAAAATGTTAACAAAGGCCTTTCTTCTGTATAACTCAGGTAGGTCAAGGGTTCTACATAGGCCTGAGCAGTAGTACCTTCTTTAGCAAAACTATCAGCATTATCGTTATATTTTAAATTTGCATGTGATGGTCCATTGTAGATGAAGAAACAAGAATTGACAGAGTCTTGAGTTTGTTAAAGATATGATTCCCTCCTGTCACTAACATCTCTCCAAATATCCAAGATATTGGACAACACTTCGGCTGTCCGAGAGAATATATTCCCACCGAATAATTGACATTTCTCTCGTTTAAGAGAAGCCCCGACCATGCTTAACAAACCCCCCACACCTGTGATTCACAATTCATTCTTCCGCCCTCAGTGAAATTAGAGTAGCTTCAATGGTATATTATTGATCACTTCGAGAGCAGCCTGTCTTAAGTATTCCGGATGCTAGGATTATTAGTGTGAGTCAATAACTCTGTATGGAAAACACACCAGCAAAGAGTCTAAAGGAGACGCAATGGTTTTAAAGAATTAAACTCAACAAAAGAATGGACTTATCCATTTTCAAAGCATGCCGAGGGACGACTTCTTTCAGTCTTTGATTATTTTGCCAACTCTTAAAAGTTAGCAAATCACTACTAATTTGTAAGATTAGGGGTACTTCGCGGAAGGGCTGCAATCAGCCTCATAGAGAACTATATCAGCCGGGGGTGACCACTAGTTGGTGGTATGCAGCCGACACTCAACTGTACACTTTCCAACTTATCAAGATTTGTATCTGCAAGCAACCTGATAACCATATTCAGAATCGTCTGATAAGAAACTAGTTACCGTAAAGTCCCGAGCATCAGCGCCCCAGTCGCAGCCGGAGATAAATTTCAATATATTGTCTTTTATTTGTTACCAACAAATCGATCTTTTATTACACGCGATCTCAGGATCAAGGACAAACCCAGGTAGGGGTCTCTCTCGACCGCAAAATGTGTCCATTAAGTGAAATTCTAGGGCTATATCTGTATAAATGTCTGTTAGTTGTAAAGAATCCAATTACAGATTTAAGAGGATTAAAACAAAGCAGATCCGTAGCAAAACTCTGATACGCTGAATTGCATTATTTAAACTGGATTCGATCTTATCAATGTTCGAATCATCACCAAAGTATTATGTCATGGCAAACAGACAAATACTGCATACAGACTGATCCTGAAATATATAAAGAAAAGAGAATAAGACCAATACAGAGTCCTCGAGATCCCCTCTTGATCTAAAACTGCTAGACAGAGATCCATTATATTTGACATTGAAAACTCTATTTCTCAGAAAATTAAGGAAATCCATAAAAGACCACCATCAATAGCAAATCTGCCATATAATTTATGATAAGTTTATATCTCCAGACCTGTCAAAAAGTTTTGGGTAAAAATCATTAAAATCGCAATCGTATCATTGGTCGGTTTTATTTTGTGCATCTCTCACATGTTGAGTAAAAAACAGTATTTGATCTGAGTACAATGACCTTCTCTAAAACCTTTGTTTCTCTGGGAGAGTTATTAGATTCTAAATGAAAATTAATGCGATTTAACACAAGTTTCTCAAGAACTTTGCAGATAATGTTTGTCCAGGCAACAGGACGATATCTGTCTGGGGATCCAAGCTGGTTTATTAACTTTCCCTAATAAAGATCACAGTGGCTCTTTCCAGTCCCTTGGTAACTCACCAATGCTAGCAAGATTGATTAAAAAATGTGTTGAATTATTTCTGTTTTTCCACAGGAGCCAATATTTGTAATCATCAGTCCATGTAATCCATCAGGACCAGGGGCCCCTTAGTTGTTGTCTTCATAACTGATCACGTTCCTCAGATACAAAGGAACATCAAAAGTGGATTCACGACTTGACCGTTACGGCTGCGTTGTACAAATTTCTATCCTTAACCGCTATATTTGTCCACTGTCGTAAAGTCTAGTTCACTCTCTCGACAATAATATTTTCAACTACTCGGCTGACTCTCCGACATTCAAAGGCACGCAAGAGTCAACAGTAAAGACACACTAGTTTTCAATTATAGTGTTCTTTATTAAAAGCCTTGGACAATTTCCATATTGTGTCTGGAGTCCCAGCATCAATGCCTTTGCAAATTTCAATCCATCTCTTTCTTTCTCTCTGATAGGCATAGACGCGCTGGATCTCTGCATTAATTCTATTTAGTCTCTTCTAGTAGAATTGTTATAAATTTACCCTTTGAGGGGCTGGGGAACCGTACTGTCACCTTCTTTAAGAGATTTTTTCATAAATGCATTATATAGGTATTTTATTATAAAAATTTTTTATTGATATTTCAAGAATCCTCTTACTTTTTTAAAAAATTCAGATACCATTGAGAATTTACTCAAATTTATTGAAAATAATTTTTAAAATCATGCCCTTTATTGGTAATGATTTTCTTTAAATTTCTAGAGAAAGAAATGCATTTGAAACAATATTAGATGCAAAGGAAATCTTTCAATGTTCACAAATATATTCCAAACATTATTGTATTTAAACAAAGTAATTTTATCAATTATTGATAAAAGGGGACACTCTTGTCCCAGCCATCTAAGGTTGTCAGCCTGTAGATGGCAGTACAAAAACGTTGCAGACCGGTCCTATTTCTTTTTGAATGATAAACTTGGATTTATATACTGGTATATTTATAATCAATTTTTTTAAAATACTATAATTACAGAAAATAAATTTATATATTTCAGAAGACAGTTAAATAATATTAAATCAAAAAAATCTTTAAATTCGTACAACAAGCATTTTAAAAAAAACTGGCATATCTAAATTTATTTGAGTGGAATTGAAAGCAACGAAGCTGACCTTTGAGGAATTTTATAAACGTATAAAATACACTTTCTAAAAAAAAGAACGAAAAGTAAAGAGATAATAGCTTTCTGTATTCCAAATGAAGGTCCGATAACTGCAACGAAAAGGAAATAGTTCCGTGTGAATCTGCCCACTTCACCCTCTTGTTTACGTCTTGTTGCTTTCAAGTGAAAACACTGTATTTCCAGGCATGTGAAGTATTGTAAATAGCTACAACGCAACGTCTTCTTAAGCGCGATCAATTTATAATCGGTAATGTCTTACAGCAGTGGTTTTCATTATTCAGTCTTGTCCATCGCCGTCATTAGTGTCTCTATATTCTTTGACTGAAGTGAAGGATCGCATGAACTGATAAACGAATTTCTGTTACTTCCATACAATAAACCGAGAGTGAGAGGTAACATTTTACTGTAGAATCTGGTGGCCTGTTTCTTCTGAAGCTTCAAAAAGAGTGACATCCATATGACTTTAAGATCACTTGACTGGCAGAATGTGGGTAAAAGATCTCCACTTCAATCACAGTATACATTTTCTACAGCCGTTAAAAAAAATGTGCTAAATACCACTTATATGCTCCAAGTGCAACTGATAAAGAACGTTGGGCGAATGATGGAAGGTGACTCGGGAACTTATAGTCCCTTCAGGGGGTGGGGCGATACGTCTTCCTCACCCTCTCGCGAGAAAACTAAGGGAAAAATATTTTATTTGAAGTATTTTATTTTCAGGTGATAGAAATTAAAATATATCTCTTTGCATAAGTTCTTTAGGGTATGCGCTCAAAGGGTTAAAAGTAGCTTCCTGGAAAAGATTTCGTTCTTTTAATAATAAGGCGTCACGTTATACAAATTGTGTGTATAATTAGGTTGGTAATTTTATTATTGAGCATCCTTGGGATACGCTGCCTTGGTGTTATTAAAATAATAACTCTAAAGCAAGCATTTCATTGGGGAAAATGCTAGGTTCTAATAGATCCAGTAATAACAGATTCTAAGAGTTCCCTCAGTACACGCTTACTCAATGAATTCTATTCAATCAGTAAAGGCAGATGGTCATACCAATATTATCTAGAACATTCCTCACCTACATATTAGAAGACAGGTCAAAGCCTAAAATAGAAAGATTTACTGTTTTGCTTGTGGATAACATAGGAGGAATGAGTAGGTGACGTCGTTGTAGTTTAAAAACAATAGGTTCTATCATCACACGAATGAGTTCTCCTAAGAATAGTCTGTATTATCTAAGCAAGTATCCATTAGGTGGAATATATTAAAAAACCGAAAGCTCTCCATCCAAATTTGAATTGAAATATCTGATCTCCAAGTCAAGTCACTATGGATTGATTCAAATCATTGACATTATAATTAATCATGCATCTAAATACATGATATTATACTCAATATGTCGTATCAAGAAAAGCAGAATTCAGTCTCATCTCATAGTATATGGATAACTTTTAATTTTAAGTTGGAAGGTGGGTTTGATCATAGTTTCCTCGAAGTGCACAATAATTTCATACTTTATGGTATCAGCCAAATTCAATATTTGGTCAAGTTTACCCTGTAGCACTTGTACAAAGCCCGTTGATATTAGACTGAATTATTCTCAAAGGTTTGACACGTTACTGAAGTGTTGATTAGTTAATATACTTTATACAAAAGAATAAACAAAGGTTCAAAATCTGCTTTGAGTATTGTGCCGTCAGGTTATGTGGTGGACAAACTGGGCATTTATTTTTTCAAACCATTTATCTATATTTCAAATAGTCAATTTTTTTCGTAAAAGAAACAAATTAGCTTTTAGTTTCTGTTATATTGATACATAACATATTAAAAGCTGATCATAGTTAAAAAACAATTTTTTCTAACTTGAAACAAAGGCATTTTTTTCAGATCTAAGTAGTGAAAAGATCTTGCAATTACTTTGTCTTGAATTGTTAGAACAAATAAATCATAATAATTGTCTTTTTTTCTTAACAATCGTTTGTAACTTTAATTAAATATGCTCCTCAGTCTTATTAATTTAAATAAATATAATAAACAGCAAAAGCAAATGGACATGGATTGTCTAACTCGGGTACATATCTGCTATAGAACGATGAAACAATTTATTTGTAGTAAAAAGATTATGACGAAGGAGAATTGGTAAGTCAGAAAGCTTGAATATATGTGGTGGAGATGTAGATAGAGAACTGAAACGATGGTCCCTTGTTTTTGACATACAATTATTTAAACTTGACGTGTTTTATGTTTAAGATGAATTTTATCAGATTTTCGATTCATTTCTTTTATATGACTATAGTTTTGAAATTTAGGTACGTTAAGTGTCTCTCGATGAGAAATAATTATTTATAATATTTTCACAAATTTTTTATTAGTTATTCGACTTAATTGCTAAATTTTTGATTCACAATGACGATGAGCCAACCGTTAAAAGAATTCTAGAGAAAATTTGATTTCAAAATTTTATAATATTTATAATAATACGAATTATAGAATTGAAGATTAAAAAGAAAGAAAAATGAAAATAAAATTTATACTTTTTATAATACACTGACGAAGAGGGCGTCTTTTAAATATTTCTTCTTAAATTTTTCTTTATTCTTATTAATTGATTGGCAAATCATTCATATTATTAATTACAAAAATAATCTAATAGGTTTTTGATTCTGTTAAACAAATTTGGAATTTAAAATTTTTCTCAAATAACTACATTGGTGGCCAAAAGCTAGATACAAACACGAAACATTTAAGATATCTCATAAAATTGGTTTGTTGCAATGAAATTTTGTGCACACTTAAAGCACTTAATATAATGTAGATTTTTGTCCATTCTCAAAATACAAGAAAACAATTTTCTTAAATATTAGTAAAAGTCATTTTGAAAATTGCGAAAAATGTCTTTGTACATTACTTTTTGACATCAATTACATTGTACATCTTTTCTAAATGATAACATTTACATTAACGGTCAAGATCATAAAGCGTTAAAAGATTATCGGAAAAGTTTTTTACACTGATGAAAAATCTGCGAATTTTTCCGACTCAAAAAAGATAAATTTCCTACATCTAAATTAACTACTTCCACTGTTCATTTTTTCTTAATTAGATAGAGGTAATAATATTTACAAATATGTTCGTAAAGTTGTTGCAATCATACAAATTTTATCAATAAAACCTTTTAAATACTTTTCTTCAGCTATATCTTATTTTAAAAAGAATGGCCACTTCAGTTTCTGTCGATTGTAATGGTTGCCTCTACTGTTTTGCTCCTGATGTGCTACCGATCGATTTTCCATCTTTTACTGTTTTAATTGAATCTCATCCGAGTGATTTTTTTCACTCTTTTCCGCGAAAGCTCTTTTTGGGATTTTATTAGAATCTTCCTTTCGGATAAAGAAAAAAAGTACACATGGAAAAATGGAGTTGTTTTACAGTTCGAATAAACATCAAAATTTTCTTTCATGACGTAATAGCAATTTACATTTAGATTCAGAAACAATAAAGGTAAGCAATTTTTCTTTTGTTCAACATTTTGCGCATCATATATTTAAGATTTCTTTTACGAAGCTCCAGTAGTAGGTCTATTTTAACAGTAACAATACATGAAATTATCTATCGATTTTGGAAAAAGAATTTGGTAAAAAATCTGACAGTTCGAAGATATTTGGTACAAACGCGCACAATTAGTAAAATGCTTTTTGATGAGAAAAAACACAATTCATTTATGAGTTGAATCAAGGGCAAGAACAAAATAATTAATGGGAATTAATGGAAAATGTTTTTTAGACCAGCACAACCGGATTCTGATCACTCATAAAAACCAGATGAGGCATTTTAAAAACAGCCTCTGCATTCTTTTTTTTTTTTGGTTGGGGGGGAGGATCTGTTGTAATTTTAAATCATAAGTGATCGAAACTGCTATGGTTTTAACTACTCATGCCATGACCGCATTCTTAAAAAAATTATTTATTTTATTGACTGCATGTTCAATTTGTAGAAGAATGAAACAATTTACGGTGCTTATCTTCATGTCTAATAATTTAAATAACTCTTCCGATGGCTACTTATTTGCTGGTTGTTTGCCTCACTGAGCCTTTGAAGACAGCTTCAGTTCAGTATTGAAGACAGCACGTTCTCATTACACTTCTTGATTTTTATACACTGTCTAATATTTTGAGAAATTTTAGCATATTTTTACTGCTCCTACTAGGTTTATATTGCTTAAATAATCTGGTTCGTAGTACAGATTTCAAAAAAACATATTCGATACTTGATTAAAACTACTTGTCTTTCAAGTACCTTCATGCTAGTGTGGAGAGGATGTCCCAACAATGTATTTAAAATTACGAAGTTCATTTTTCAATAATTTATTGTCTAGACTCAAAGTAAAAGCCAGGAAAACGATTTACACTCTCTTTTTAAGGGACATATTTCTGTTTATGTAAATGTCTAGACTGTTCTAATATCAAAGATTTTTTATTTATACTTTTTGTGTATTACGTACATGGTTTCTTTTATATCTCTACTCTTTTAACCAACAACATTTGAATACCCGTTTACTAAAGCTAGTTCCTTAGAATACATAATGATTGATATTCCGGTCATGAGGATTAGATTAGTGAAAATTACTCCCTTTGTCTCTGAATCATTAGCTTCGATTATGTCGATTTATGCATAATGTAACATTAGTGATCGATAAAGTTAAATAATGTAAAAGTTCATTCCTTAAAAGTTTAAAGTTGCTTCAATCAATGTTCTCTTGTGCTAAAAGTAAAATTATTTTGCACATATAATATAGAAAATCTTCTTAGTTTTCCTATAGAATGTTTTTCTTCATTTGTTTGGGTTTTACGATGAGATGTTTTGCATTGATGAACGTTTTCACAATATTAAATTTTTTTCTGCACTGTATGTTTTAAATGGTAGCTCCTTTAATAAAAACAGCCGGTATATATATTATTTAGTATATGTTCCACAACTGCTTTTTTGTATTCAAAATTTCCTGTTTTGCAGAACATTAAATCTAATTTTACACTTCAATGCATTCTACTGGTTATATCTAATTAAAAGACAAAAAATAGATAAATTCTACGTATAAGAATTGAGCCGCGCAATTGTCCAGCACAACGATTTATAAATATCTACTGCAAAAGATAAAAAAAAAAAACACCATTAGTTACTTTGATACCAATTCTGCTTATTGAGTGTAAAGTACCCATACAGCAATAAATCATCTTCTATTAAAACGATTAGCTCCCCTGAATTTTGCCTGTAGGGTAAAGTTCTTTGCATATATTGCACAGAGTATGGGATCTTCTAGAAGGAGGAAGTGATTTTAAGTTATTGTTGCTTGACTATATGAAATAATATTTGTAGTTTTAATCACCTGTGTACTATCCTAAGGTTGATATATTCTAAGTTTCATATAATGAGTGTTAAATGTATTTTTAATATATGAAAATATATGGGATTTTAGATCATTTCACAAATATTATTTGGAAAGCATAACGATTTCTCGCCTTCTAAGTACTATTATTTTATATACTATATGTATTGAAAAAAAAGAGTCCTAAAGATTATACCGAATTAGGAATTTCCCATCATCTGATAATATCCGGAACTTGGATTCATTTTGATTCTAAATACTGACTCCCTAATTCACCATGTAAATCTTACTGGGCACATTTTAGCATGGATTCTGCCTAGAGATTAATTAGGGACCGTCTACAATATGAGCCGAATTATTTTCGCCATCAGCATCAAAAAAATCTTATAAAGAGATAAACTTACAGCAATGGTTATGTTTGAATGTGCATTATTACATGAATTTTCGTAACGTAGCATAATATTCGAAGGTTTAAAAAATCTTATTCTTCGCCTGTTTTTGCTTATAACGCAGAGATTTGTTACTTTATAGAAAACTACATAAAAATGACAATAGTTAGAAAGCATTGTGTAAAACGTTGGCAAAAAATTTATTCAAGAATTCAGAGCATTTTTAATAAATATTTTTTTTATCGCATGGCGAGTCATAGGTAATTTTTCTTCGTTATAGCAACTATAAAAAACACTTTATCTAGAGTTGCTATAATGAGATCTAATCCAAGGAGCAAAGGGGTAAATTAATTATTGTGAAAGTATATAATATAAGGTTAATTAGCTCATAACAATTACTATTAGTATTCCTGAGCTAGATATCAGCATTAATGTAACAGAAAATTTTAATTATGAATTGGTATGAGTATAAAAATAGTGGTAATTTATAAATTTACGTAGATATTTTTTAATCTTATTATTTTTTGTGTAATTGACACTTTTAAAAAATATATTGAATAAGTATCATACTATTTAATTTGTATAATACAGTTCCATGTTAGACAATTTCGAACCAACCGGTCATAACTACATTCAAAGATATATAGGCCTAAAATACAATTATTGTAATACCATATTATATTATTTCTCATCGAGTATTTAGTTTATGCCATACCTTGATTATTAAATTATTCGCCAATAACTTTTTATAAAGTTGCCTTATGGTTAATTAGAATTGTCTTTCTATGATCAGGTAATCTTTACTTAAAATGCCTCTTACACTACAATAGTTTATCTGTTACAAGACTGTGTTCATTCAAATTTATCCCTCATAATATAAGCTATTCAACAGCATATGCATTTTTAAATATAAGATTTGTATAATTAACAGACCAACTTTCTTGTTCTCTCTGATAAAGTAAAAAAGCTCGTGCGGGAATGGCTTTCGAAACTCCTCTTGAATCTTAAAGATTTTTGAGACTTAAATTTATAATACAGTGTCCATATACATGGTTTAGACACAGTTGTGAAGACAATTCATTGCCATGTTTTCTGGCTGCCATAAAATACATTAATAAAATGCTCACAATGTCCTGTAATATTTAAACTTTTTTCCAAATTTTCATTATCAATGCTTTTTCTAAATATGTCATTTTTTTGTTGTAAGTTTTGTATAATATAATCAGAAAACTCTTGCTTGTTAAAATAGCTAAGAATTTGGCTTAAAGAATTAAGTCCCAATGCTGTTTTGGATTAATTGTTGAATATATCATAATTAATTAATTATTATTTAATAATAATTATTAAATTGACTATTATCCTTATGTCTCCAAATTTGTGTGAGATTTATGACAATTCATGTAAATATTATAATAATATACATAACCATTGTTGAAAGTTTCATCTCGTCAGTAAGCTTTTTTTTAAGCGGGTTGGCCAAAATAATTTTCGTCTTAATCAATTTGTAGGACGGTCCCCATAATTGCTCTCAGGAAAAATGTCTTCGCACTGTAAAAATATATTAGAGTCTATTCTTTACATGGTCGAAGGTTCAAGGAGAGTTTAGCTTTTAGGAGAAATTTTAAAATGTGAAAATCCTGAAAGTGTCCGATTCTTTGATCAGATAGTGTATATGTGGAAACAAAGTTCCTTTCCGGTATAATCTTTTTAGTAATCTTTTTTTTTCAATACATATAGTATATAAAAATATAACTTAGAAGGCGAAGAAATTGTTATGTTTTCCAAATAACATTTAGTGAAATGATATAAAAATCTATGTATTTTTCATATATTAAAAATACATTTAACACTCGCTTTTAATATATGAAACTTAGATGTAATATTAACCTTGGATAACACAATGACTATATAAACACAAATATTATTTTAAAATAAGTCAAATAACAAATAACACACAGCACTTATCTCCCTTCTAGAAGATCATAAAATCTACTATCGCAATATGCAAACTTTTACCCATTACAGGCAAAATTCCAGGAACTAATCGTTTAAATTAGAGATAATTTATTGCTTTATGGGTATTTCTGCTGACAATAAAGCAATTGGTACCAAGAAATAACAATGGTGTTTTTTTTAATTTTTGTCCAGCTAGATTTATAAAATCGATCACTGTGCGGCGCCTAGATTGGATCAGTATCATAACTTCAATTCTATTCAATATTTGGGCCGTAAAATAGGCCGCAGCAAATTATGTTGTAACGATGTAAATGGGCTGTATGAAATCACTTTTAAAAGAAAGCGCAACCTGGTCGCAGTTAGAGAACAAGTGTTTAGATTTAGGTTTCATCCATTCATTATTTTACAAAATACTAAAGCTCTTGCACTGTTTGAAAGTAAGTAGGAAAATATGTATGACATCCTGAGATAGGAAATTGGCTTTCTACAATTTACTATAATAATTTTGAAAATAATTTAAATATAACGTCAGGGGATTTTGTTTTCGTCTCAAAGTTGTCTAGATTAGATCACAAGCAGTTGCGAAAATTGGACCTTTTAAATAAATGGTGCTATTCTCTTGAACTAGAAGAATACCCCAGAAAGCAGTTAAAATTACTAGTAGCTCTCATAAATTGGAAGTGGAACAAGCCAAAGGAAACAAACACAATCGAAGGGCATTAAGGAAATCAAACGATGGCTTCAAAAGTACAAAAACTAAGGCTATGTGATGTGTATCATGTATGGGGAAACAAAGGAAGAACTGATAAGTGTAGAAAATGGCATACTTCGGTTCATGGATTTTGTGCTGGTGGGAATTTGAGAATCAGAAGCTATCCTTGCTTAAATTGTACTAAAAGAAAAAAATGCTACTTGTTTTTCATTAAAATTATAAAATTACTTTTCTGACAGTACATTAAAAATGTCTAGTTAGTCCAAATTTGGCAACCTTTCCCTATTTTCAGCGAACATTAAATTTTAAAGTCTTTTATTAAATAAACATCCATAATTTATTAAATATTTTGTACATAGAGTTATAATCCACTCCCAAAGTATATCATCTCTTCTGTTTCGGTATTTTATTGAAAAATAATACTTGACCTACTAATATTACAATGATGCCAATGATAAACAAAGTTTTCTATCGGAATTTTTTGGAAACCATACATCAACGCTGCATTTTCTTTATTTGGTTTAGAAACCTTTTCCAAGTGTACAACCGCCATCATAAGCAATACGTAACCGGAACGAAGCATCAAAAAAAAAGAGTTGTTTGTTTTTCAAATTTTGTCGCTGCGATTATCTCCACACTGAATCGCTCATGCTTCTTTTATTCGAAAATTCTTGGTTGATGTTGTTGCGTTTAATGACTTTCCTTTATATCGCTACAGCGGCGGAGGGGGAAAAAAAAGGGATTTATTTTTTACCCTATTGAGAACCTGCTGCTCTGTTGTCGTTTCCGTAATGTCCATGTTTACACTCAGAGTTGAGGTGTATTCCCGAAGCTGATGACATCATTAAGGAAAAGAATTGATATTCCCTTCCGCTCTTTTTCATAGCAGGAGAGACAGAATAAATTACTTTGCTGAGTTTTATTTCAAAGGGATCTTTAGTAAATGAGCTTAATGAACTGTTTGATCTGGAATTCTAAGAATATTATGCAGTACTTTGCTTAAGGGTTGTTTTTCGTGCTATGATAGATTTCCGTAAGTGCCTCTATTTTAGATAATTTCAATTTTTTTTAGATTTAGGCTTATATTTTTTATGCTTTAGTTATGAATTGATTCATCGTTTATATACGTGGTTAGGGAAAGCGTTTTTTAAACAAAATTTTCTGCAAATGTAGAAACATTCCGATAAAAATATCAAAAACTTATTGCTTATTTGCATACAGTAGCTCAAAGGAAAGGAAATTCTTACGGAAATAAATAAAAGTTGTTTTGGACAATTATAGATTTTGCATTTTCTGGTGGTTATCAATGCCTACCAATGAATTTAACTCCAGGGGAGTTGGCAAATCTATTACATGTCTGTTAACCAAAGTTGTGACAACAAGGGATTTTCTCAACATTCTATCTCAACTGCTTGCAATTTTTAGCAAATGATATAAGAATACTTTGCCGGTTTTGCTAGATTTCAGATTACGCAGTTTTAGAAGAAACGAACCACTGATTCCTTGGTTCATATAATAACGAAATCTAAACTATATTGGGCATTTATAGAGGTAGAGATAATGGCAAAGCATATACAAATGTATAGGAAACGTTAAAAAAGAGATAAACAAGTGAAGGATACTAATTAGTGCTGAAATTCACTATAAGAAAGAAGGCATTCCATTTGAAGTAAACCTGGAACTCATTCAATGGCTATCAATTCCAGTATCGGATAGTAAAACTCAGAGTTGTATGAACGAAGTTTTGTTACGAATTGCCTAACCACACACGCACGCACCAATTTTTCAATCACATTGATAACCTATTTTTTTTTATATAGAACTGAATTCAGGATTAATATTCCGTATTTTATGCGCGAATTAAATAATGAAAATTATGAAAAATGTTTGGAGTGATACTATGCTAGTAAATATCTTGTTACGAGGATGTATCAAGTGTATTCCAATCAGAAAGCTTATATATTTAACCGCACTCTGCATTAACCCGCATTTTAAATAACCGCACTCTGTTTAGAACCGTTCTCGCAAACTGAGGATCGTAAATAATTTAACCTACTCGGTTATATTTTATTTTCAAATTGATCTTGCCTCTGTAGCATAAGTTTAATTGTTCTTGTGCATTTTTGCAATAAATTGTGATAATTTATAAAAATTACGTCGTGAATAAAATCACCTGCTTCTGGTCAAATTCTCGGTGTGTGGAAATTGAAGGAAATAAGTTTTGTCTCTCAACTGAAATCTTATCTCTGAAAGATTATAGTATGTATTTTGTTCTTGATGGCTAACACAAAATTTCAATATTTCGTGCGTTACCATGCTTTGCCATGTCTACGGTTCATAATGATGCAGTATGTCGTATAGGGGCTTAAAGTAAATTATTTTCAGTTTTTGTCTTTCCAAAAAATTTCCAAGTTATCTACCAGTCAAATTGCAGTTTAGTCCTTGAGAAAAGTAGTGGTCTGTACGATACTTAATAACATTAATCCTCTTTTTCATATGAAGCGTGCAATAAGAAACATCTGAACCTTTAGAATCGCACTTCCTTTCATTTACATTTCAACAGAGTTAGATTGAGAAAATAGTATTTTGAACCACATGATATGAATCTCTGAATGTATAGCATAGTCTTTCATTTACGCTATGATTTTATGCGCCATTTTCCATTTATTCTGCGACGAACTACTTTTGCTATCTTACCTGAAATTCAATGAATTTTTAACTGTTCCCCAATGGTAATTTACACTGAACAATGCTCCCATTCAAACCTCCCATCGCAGTTCCGAAGATCAAAAGATCTTGATCAGTTCACGAAATATAGTAGTTATCGATTGGTCAATAACTAGGCTTTATCTAAATCGCGTCAAGAACTTGTGGGATGTTATGTACCGAAATAAGTGATTCGCATTAGTCTGTCTGGATTTCTAATGAAAGCACTTTATGCTACATTTAAGCACAAGGCATGCAAAAATCCTTTTAGTTTCGATGTAGATCTCCGGAAGATCCAGTCTCTATAGATATTATTTCTCTTTAGTACTACTAATGCCTTCTCTCAACCAGTTTAGCCACTTTATTGATTTGTCCTCGGTGGCCTGGTAGTAAGGTCTCAGCTTCGGGAATTGGGGGGGTTCTAAGGTCGAAACACGATTCCACGAAAGAGACTCTGTTCAAACTGACTTCGAGGATCAAATATCCTCCGGATGGTATGGCATGGAAGTTTGGAGAGTGGGGGGCTTAACTAAATAATATAACTAAACTAAATCACTTTATTAAACCATCAGTTTGAAGCATGAAATAAGAACAGATTAGGAATAATACAAAGTTTTCATCATAATTTATTTAGCCATAAGAAAAATTTCCATGATATGATTGCAAATTCAAGTTCAACAAAAATGTTTAATTACAAAGCTGCTACGATTCATTCTGTTCCTGTTGAGGCTGGCATAAACAGATGCTTGAAATTTAGAACTAATCGTATTACGAATTCTCGTGCACATTCACGTAGATGATTCACGATCCCAAGTGGGGAAGCTTACGCAGGGATAGATTATCTTCAAGCAAAGCGAAAGAATAAACAAAATAATCTTGATTTTTAAAATTTAAACATGATTTATTGAGTACTACACTCGATTTCGTAATATTTTAAATTAATTAATACTTAATATTCTTATTTATTTTTAGGAAGAGATCGGTATCGCCCAATCAATTTACAAACCTCCCCCCCCCCTCCGAAAAAAAGGGACTGGTGTGAAATGAAATTAAGAAGCTAGGATGAAATGAAGATTTAGGATGTATAATGAATGTAAGAACAGTCTCTTTTCAAACGGCTTTTCGATGAATAAGTTAAAAATAATTCATGGAATAAACCTTTGTAGAAGCCAATTTCAAATGAACATGGTTTGCAGTTGTTGTATCAGCGCATACAACAGCAATTTCTTTGGATCAAATTAAAATATTTGAAAGCTTATAATTCGGGGAAAGAATTTCAGCATTCTAAAATCTCTTCGTCGACGTTTCTCCGTAATGAATGAAAACATGTCAAACCATGTACATGCGTCTTTCAGGTCAGCATCCGAATCAAATATTCCGCGTTCATTATCAAGCTGTAATCTCGAGCGCTCCATTGTAACAAACTTTATTAATATGGTTCCACATTTGAATTCCACCTTCTCTTTGCGTCGCGATAGTAAATTTCAGTTTGCAGAGTCTCTTAAAACATGCTTTTTCTCCTCTAAAGAAGATCTTTTTTCCCTTGGGCATCAAGTATTTGGTGTTGCAGTTATTAAAAAGTGAAAACTGTTTTAACGTTTGTAAATTTTACTGATGGTTTTCGGGAAAAATTCGCTACAAAACTGGGAGATGAGGTATAATAAGTTTTTGTTTTGTTGATTTAAGAAATATGCAATTCAAAAATTCTTACTAAAAGAATTTAAACTCAGATATACAGATTTATTTTAGATCTTTACTGTGCAAAGTTTAATGTCTAAAAGATATGAAGGAACGGTAAAATTTTTACTACTACCTCTAAAATCTGGAAAGTGCTTCTGCATGTTAGTTAGAATTAATGTATACTTGTTCAAATCGCTATAGAAGAAAGACAAGTATTCTTCTAAGGATGTTTCTTATAACTAACTTTTGGTCAAAATTAATTTTGTCTAGGGCGATATGAATCTATGCTTCCGATTGACATAGAAAGCATCTTTAACTTTTAAATGACCGATTTTTGAAAACATTATCTAAAATATAAAAGCCGTCCGAAATCGTTAACGCTTCAGGAATGTGGGCAACGTGTCAAAAGAGATTCTTTCCAGAGGCAACAGACCAGACGCAGACAGCTTTTTGTTTTCAGCGGTTTCCTACTTTTTTTTATTTATGCTGATTCATCCACACGGGGATTGTGATGATTTAATAGCAATACCAAAATTAATTTATTCCTTCATTTTCGGTGGATTTTTTTATGGGAGTTTAAAGTTTTCCTTTCTTTTTTTATGCCGAACTCGGTTAATATTAAAACGAAATTATGCTAGAATTAATTTTGTTCCATCAGTTCTGTTTTTCATTTTTTTTATTTTTTAAGCACTCTTGTCTGTCTACAAATTAGTATACACACCATGGGATACTGTTTGGATTCTGAGTTATGACAGGGTTTTTTCATTTTATTTTCTTTTTTATTTTACATGAGTTTTCTTCTACAACTTTCCTTAATAAACCTGTGACAATCAGATCTGAGATATTGATGGCAAGCTAA
This sequence comes from Araneus ventricosus, assembly GCA_013235015.1. Taxonomy (NCBI): domain Eukaryota; kingdom Metazoa; phylum Arthropoda; class Arachnida; order Araneae; family Araneidae; genus Araneus; species Araneus ventricosus. Next base: position 139,420 of record BGPR01001721.1, read on the forward strand.
AGGCCCATCTTAGACAGGCACAAATCTTCTAGTTTTAAAATATTTTTTTACTTCATTTTTTATATAAAACATGGGAAAAATACTTTAAAAAATCCCTTTTTAAGTTTGGTTTACGGCTAATAAACAGTTTGTTACGAATCGGTAACACTGGGCTTTAGTTGAGAAAAAAATCCTTGATAAAATTCTATAATAATAAACATAGATGAATTTTAAGAATAACAAGGATAAAGAATTTCCTTCAACTATCTCTACTAAGAATAAAGGAGAATGTGTGTGTGTTCTGTGTGTTGATCCTCTACAGGGCAGACCGCTGGACCTAGAGCTACGAAATCTGGCACAAACATACTTTGGATGGTGGGAATGTGCACCTCTGAGCCCTTTTTTGAATTAGAATTTCAATTTATTAAAAATTAAGCGAAATTTCGATGTTTATTTAATAACTTTCGAACATATTAAAGCACAAAAATTATTTTTGCATCATCTGAAAGTGCGAAAAATCACCTTTTCAATGATATCAATTAAGTTTTTTCTCAAATTTTAATAGAGTTTTAAAAATATTTTTCGCATAATTTGCAACAATACTTTTCATTGTTGCAACGCATTTCAAACCGTTTTCATTGTTTAAACAAATATTTAATTGTGTGTTTCTCTTCCATTGTTGAAAGCTAAGAAAATATCTAACTGGATTTTACTTTCTTCTTTTGTTTGATCAATTTTTCTGTGAAATCTGTAAATGAGGTCCTCAAGATGGTAAGTATATAATGAAATAATCCAGTAAACTGAAAGATTATCGTTACTATGTTGCAATTCTTTTTATCAGCGTGTTTTAAGCCAAATAGCATGCTGCTTGATGTAAAATGTGACATGGCAATTTAATGTTGAAATCAAATACGTATTTTATGTTAGTGTAGACAAGGAACATAACAAGTGCAAGGCTACAAAAAGAACGCGGGTTAAATGTCTATAGCAATCTGAGGTTTAATAGTCCATTCAACGAAGGCCAAAAATCGACGAATAGAAAAAAAAATTGTGTAGTTTTGAAATTTGGCACAGTTGTTGGGTAGTGTCCTAAACAACATACTAAAAGTCCCCGCCGGTGCATAGTGTGTAGTTTCGGCAATCTAGGTGGAAAAAATTAAAATTTCGATCTCTTTAGAAATTATTAATCACTATATATTTTTGATAGCAAAATGTCCGTTGCATATGAAAACGGGTTTAGTTTAACAGAATTGCCAGGGAGCGCTATTGTACTCGTCCAAATAGGCGCGGCCTTGCATCTGCCGCGTTGAGTCCTAACTGCCAGTTCTCTGAGCACAGAATTCGTTGACGTTGCATTCGAGAACTACTGTTTCTAAATATTATTTATTTTTACACCTACATTTCTACAATATTCTCTATCCATCAATGTCTTTTTAGTATGAAGAACAGAGTTTATTGCCGTAAAACAGCCTCTAAAAGCGATGAGTCATTTTTTTTTTTTGCAATGTGAAAGCGAAATCATCAGTTTATGTAAAGTTTTAGCTTAGAGTACCACTTTGTGGTTGAGTAGACATGAAAGATAGAACATTTATAAGTTTACATATTGAAAAATATCTTGCGAAAACTTGCGATTTTTTTTTATCCTTTTCTGCAGAATGGCACATTCAATTTCCCGGAGACAGCTTTTCGAAGTATGGGTGAAAAACACGAAATGTTCAAAAGTAGACGCATTGATTGCGTTTATTATGAAAGAACTTGGAACTCTTTCGAATTAGGAAAGTGCTGTGATAAGCTTGAAGAGTAGAATTTAAAAAAAATTGCCAAACGATCAATAGCAAATGGGAAAATGTTGGAAGACATCGGCAACGTTTTCTTCGAAATTATTCATCTTGGCTAAGCGGCAACGTCACATTTTCTGATTATTTGTTTAAAGCTATACCATTTACTGCAGATCCCTCCATCACCAATCCTGGCGGGCCAACAAAAACTTTCGATGCTTGTTCTTCCAAAGCAAAAAAAAGTGCATTATCTCCTACAATCAACCATTGAAGAGCTCAGTACAGCTACGGAAATTCAGTTAAGGAAACAAGGCAAAAGAGAATCTGCAGCAATAATTAAAGAACTCTCAGCTGCATCCCAAATAGAGGTACAACTATTAAGAAGGCTCGGATGTCTTTCTTTCAAAAGCCAGCGACATTATCACCATAACAAGCGCTTGTGTTAATGGTAAATAATGGTTTGTCCACTCGTCAATACCAGCGAATACGTGAGAAAGCTGAAAATCTGAATTGCAAAATGTATCCTCCCTATCATAAAGTTGAAGAAGCCAAGAAGTTATGTTATCCACACAGTATTAGTGTGACAGAAACATCAGCAGAAATAACTTTGCAGACACTTGTTGACTACAATGTTTCACGTATTTGTCACATCAAATTTTGTTCCTGAAAAATTACGTTTGTCCACAAATACTGCTTTTGAAGATATTATAAAATGGGGATGTGACGGATCCGAGCAAAATCGATATAAACAAAAGTTTTCTGAGGAAACTTTCAGTGACTAAAGCCTTTTCAGTATTTGTGTATTTCCACTGCAAATTCATAGTGGTACAGACGATTCCAAAAGTGTAATTTGGAAAAACCCAGTTCCGTTTTGGACTAAGTACTGTCGACCTATTAAATTTATTTTTTCCAAAGAATCAACAGATTTAATTACTACAGAAATTGAAAAAATATAACACCAAATAAAAGAACTCGAACCGACGAAAATTTTCTTTGATGATTCGGAAATTTCTGTAACGCCAACTCTGATATTTTGTATAGTCGACGGAAAAGTTTGTAATGCTATATCATCGTGTTTATCCACCCAAACATGTTACTTGTGTGGGACGAAACCCAATGAAATGAACAACTTACGTGTCATCTCCAAAAAAGAATTGAGCAAAGAATTTCTGACGTTTGGTATATCACCCCTCCACTCTTGGATAAGGCTAATGGAATCCGTTCTTCATATTTCACATAGGCTAGAAATTAAAACATGGCAAGCACGAGGAGCTGAAGAAAAAGAAAAAGTACCTCAGAAAAAAAGTAAGTCCAAGAGAGATTTAGATGAGAATTAGGTCTTTTAGTTGACATGCCAAAGCAACAAAGTGGCAACACAAACGACGGCAACACTGCCCGCAAATTTTTTAGACATACTGAGAAAACGGCAGAGATAACTGGAGTGGAGTTCAACTTGATCAAGCGTTTGGGAATTATTCTCGAGTACATAAACTGTAACATGAAAATCAATTGAGACAAATTCGCAGAATTTACGAGAGGGACACAAGACATACACCTCCGAAACTACAGTTGGTATCCAATGCGTATAAGTCTACATAAAATTTTATTTATCGGGAGAGACATAATTGTATTCTTACGATTGGATCAAACTCTGAAGAAGCCCAGGAGGCAAGAAATAAACACAATAGGCAATATAGGGAACTATTCACAAGGAAGTCATCCAGGATAAACACAAATACAGATTTACTACACAGATTGATTATCACATCCGATCCCTATATAGCAAGTTTACGGGCAGCTCCAAAATCCAAAAAACGGAAAACGGATCGAGAAATGAAAAAAATTGTTAGAATTAAGTTTATCAGATGAGAAGATTACGTCATCGTGTCTGAGGACTCATCAAAAGAGAGCAGTAGCTCAGAATGAAAACATACTTATCTAATATTCCAACGTGCGTGAAACACTTTTGTATGACTGTTTTCACTCAATGTCAATTTTCAACTTTTTTCCACTTTTCTGCTTATATTTTTAGCTCGATTTTTCTCAAATATTTATTATTACATATTAAGAAAATATTTTATCTGAGAAAATATGTTTACTTTTTATTTTTCTATTTCTATAACACCAGTGTTTCTCATATAACATGTTTCCATGGAGTATATATTTTACTGTGAAAGACCGAAATTGAAGAATGTCGACTTTCACTCGTGAAAGTCGACACATACCAAATACGTCGGTGAAAGACCGACTATTTGATTATATTCTTGTGCATTCGGACCATCAACGGTGTATGTCGACAAGCACAGATATGTTCTGGTGGAGGTCAAAAAGAGAAGCCGAGGTCAACAGAGGGCATATATTTGTTATACTCTGGAACATTACTGTTTGTCAGTCTTATGCAACGTTTTAGGAAAATTTTATTTTTTTATCCGATACCCTAATTTATATTGAATGGATACTGCAGTGAATCGTGATCTTTTTTTGAAAAGTTAAATGCATTAATTGCGAGTAAACGAAAATACAATTGTTTTTATTTTTGTCAAGAAAAGTACTCTAAAATACTTTCTGAAGTGCTTTCTGCTAAAACTAAGTGCAGCACACCTTTGGATTACAGACGATTAAGACGTTTTGACGTTTTAAAAATGAATGATGAAGAGAAGTTAATTGTATCATTAAAACCAGGAGAAACGAATATGCAGTATTATGTTACCAATGATGAAATGTTCAGTATACTATTTGAAACTCACACCAGAATAGGCCACGGAGTAAGAACACGTTTGCTTAAAGATTTGCAAGTTAAATACAAAAATATTACATATGAAGTTGTAATGTTGTATTTAAATTTATGTAAACAATGTCAAATGAAACATAGTGCACCTAAGAAAGGTATTGTTGTGAAACCAATGATCAGTTCTGAGTTAAACTCAAGATGTCAAGTTGATCTGATAGACCTGCAGTCACACAGGGATGGTGAATATAAGTTCATAATGGTGTATCAAGATCATTTAACTAAGTTTGTCCAGCTACGACCATTGAAAACTAAGACAGCTGAAGAAGTAGCGTATCACCTTCTTCAAATATTTTTAACATTTGGTGCTCCAGCTATATTGCATTCAGATAATGGTAGGGAATTCAGTAATCAAGTCATATCCGAACTATGCGCTATGTGGAAAGATGTTAAGATAGTTCATGGAAAGTCTCGTTCTTTCCCTTTACGTGGCGTTACATTAGACACCCGAGTACTGAAATTAATAGCTTCGGCCCAAAATTTTAATGGAAGTTCACTTTCATACGATAAAGATCTAACCCTTTCTAGAAAAATTCGGTTCACTCTTTCAGCTTTACTGTTACTTCCACTATTACATGGAATAGTTGTTTGTGAAATATCCCCGAATTAGCAAAATAAGTATCAAGTTGCTCATTTACAAATTCGAAAATGGTATTATCGCATAATGGCATTATCGGTTCTCAATTTTTTAATTCTTTTATCAGTTAAATTTTCATATTTAGCTTTGAATTGAGAAAATGTATCAAACATTTCATTTTTATTTTTCAAGAAATAAGTAAAATACATCCCAGAAAAATCATCCACCAACACCATAAAATATTTTGTACCACCATATGATTCAGACTGGATTGAAGGTCAGCATGAAGTAATTCAAGAATTTCAGAACTTTGATTTATATCAACATTAGGACGAGTTTTCCTAGTTATTTTACTTATGTCACAAGTTTCACATTTAAAATCATTTACATCATCTATATCAATATACTCTTTCATTTTAAGCATATACTTAGCATTTAAATGACATAGCTATGCCAAATATCATAATTACTAGTCGACTGATTAGAAAAATAACACTCAGAATTATACAACGGCTCTAAATATAATTCTAATCTGCCATCATTTTTAAATGCTTTAGTAACCAACTTATTACTTTCATCATATATCAATACACAATTATTATCCGACTTAATTTTATAACCTTTATCCATTAAACATATTACAGACAGTAAATTTTATTTTAATTGGGGAACTTAACATTTTCGATAGTTATATTTATAGGATTACTATACTTTGTACTTACAGTTTTGGCGTTAACGTTTCCGAACCCTTCACATATAATTTTCGAATCTTTACCTGCTAGATAAATGTCTTTTCTCTAAGGTATTTTTTCAAACTGTTCACGGTCTTTGACCATTTGACAAGAAGCTCCACTGTCCAATATCCAAATGTTTTCACATAAACTTTCTTCATTTGCAGAAGCCGTAAACACGGGATTCGCAGTATTGCGTTCTTTAGAATTGTTATTACGATGCACCTTTCTCCTTTTGATTTCGGTAAAAACTATCCTTGGCGACGTGATTTGGTCGTCTGTAGACGTAACAAAGTATCACACCGGAATTTTTGTACTTTCTAGAATAAAATACATCCGCGCGTGTTCCTTCGGCGCGAGTACTTGTGGGCAAATTAAAGCTTGTTTCTTCTTCACGGAGGATTTCAAGTATACTTCATCTATAGACTCTACGTACTTTAACAAATTTGCCTTTTAAACCACGAACAGTATAATGGACAAGATCCCGAGGCGAGACATTTAATCCTAAAGAATGGCACTTGGGTAGCTATACCTCTTGCTCTAGCTATGTAATCATTCGCCGATTCGTTGCTATTTATTTGAAGAATTTTGAGCTCGTTACCCGCATCAATTTTGCGATCTTCTGTCTGACCAGTAAATGTTGACTTTATTTTGTCCCACAAAATTTTGGTATTGTTTTCTGCAGCGAACTGTAAGGCCTGTTAGTCTGAAAGCGATGACTTAATGTAAGCCACGGCGTCAGAATTCTTTTGTTCCCATTCTGATGCACCCTTTTCACTTAGACCTTCTGGTTTCATTTGCGTCGTCACAGCCGTTTTAAACTCAAGGCTGCTTGTATTTTTAAGGATCAAATAAAATAATTGGAACCAGTAAGTTCAGGAACACTTATCCTATCCATATTAATACTTCTGTTTTGACAGTTTGTTACCATACAGTTCTATGTTTAATCAACCATTGTCAACTATTTAATCAACCACGTCCTGTTACTATTTTGTTGTTCCTTCTACAAAAATCACTTAACTTCAGGACAAAACGTTTATTGACAACGCACACAGAGGGGCACACAGCAAGTATCATCGTTACGACTCGAAGAAGGAATGCGCTAGGAAAAGGCTGCAGGCGCTGATTCACACAGATATTCATGCTCGCGTGAAAAAATAGCTCGCTCGCCTCAACCCAACAGTTACGTTTGATGTGCATAGTATATACATGCATTTTCGTAAACACAGCATACATATTCGGGAAGATACAAAGGTTTCTTCAAAAATACCAATTTTTTCCGCATGTTTTTGCCTATAACATGCAGACTTTTCATTTAAATTACACGAAATTTGCAAAAACTTGACAATAAGGTGCAGAAGTATTGTATTCCAATTTGAAGTAAATACGTTGAATATAAGAGGAAATATGAGTGTTTGTACTAAATAATTTTTAACTGCGCTTGTGCAAGACGCAGCGGAATTTTTTTTTCATAACTTCAAAGCCAGATATATAGAGCAACTTAAAAAAAAATTCCAATTAAATCCCATTGAAATGCAGACGGCTGTCGGCATTCCAGTGAGGTGAATTTAAATTTCTCTTTGAGAGAAGCTAAGTGATAAGGGTTCTTGCACAAACTGATATTTTTTAAAATTGATGCTGTCGGCATTTCAGTGAGGTGAATTTCTTCGAACAGTAACATTGAATTTTAGGAAAATTGAATATCTTGAATACCCATGCACACTTATAAAATAAATACATTATTTAAATTGCATTTGCTCCAATACCATTCGAAGATTTAAGTTTAAAAAATATCAGTTTGTGCAAGAACCCTCATCATTTAGCTTCTCTTAAAGAGAAACTAAAATTCACCTCACTGAAATGCCGACAGCCGCCTGAATTTTAATGGGATTCAACTGGAAGTTTTTTAAAAGTTGCTCTATATATCTGGCTTTGAAGTTATGAAAGAAAAATATTTCCTCTAATATTTTACATATTTATTTCAAATTAATTTTAATACAATACTTCTGCAACTTATTGTCAAGTTTTCTGCAAATTTCGTGTAATTTAAATGAAAACTCTGCATGTTATAAGCAAAACGCATGCGGAAAAATGAGGGATTTTTTAAAGAAATGTTTATATTTTCCGAATATTTATGCTGTGTTTACGAAAATGCATGTAAATATTATGCGCATCGAACATAACCATTGATGAAAGTTACATCTCGTCACCAGATTTCTATGAAACTCCATTTTCGCCTTTATCCTTTTCTGGTGGCCCCCGTAATTGCCCTCGTGACCGAATCTTCAGTGTAAAATGTGTAAGATAGTCTATTGAATGCCAAACGATTCCCCAGAACTGATTTCGAAGCATAATTTTCGTATTAGTTGCAAGTTTCTCGCATTTTACGAAATGGTCCTTAATTTTTGCACACTAGTGTATTTGTTGCACTCTTTATACCATTTACAATCCTTAATTGATAGCTTTAAGATTCTGATTCAATCATTTTGCGATGATGATTGGATTATGTTCATGCCTGGGTTCTATTGGACTCTATTTTCAATTTTTGGAACTTTTTCTGTGTCACTCATTTTCCTATGCATATCACCGAAACGTGGTTTTATAATCAGTATTTTTTTCTCTTCAGTGCGCTGAATAGGAAAACATTAGTACTAACCAAACTGTATATTTCAATAAAGAACTTTTCTGCATTTAAACGCCTTTTGCATTTAATATCTCGTAAGTTCAATGCTTTACAATCTTTACAAATAACAATAAACGGCCTAAAAGTAAAAGGAACTCCACCTTACATAGTCATAAAATTAAGTTGCTTTTTGAGTTAAATCTAATGTCATTTGTCGATAAATTTGCTTTTTTTCTCGCATATGCTTTAGCAACTTATCAACATAATTGCTATATACTGCTTTTATGACAATGTGTTGTTGAAAAGTTTTAGAAAGTTTTTTCTGTTATAACTATTGAAGCAGAAACGAAAGTATTCATTGACATATTCGTAGATATTTTTCTCTTTATATGTAGATAACGAAAAATTTTATATAGATGGATGGCAGAAAGTAAATAAAGGCGTGTTTACACCGAGCGTTGTACACATTTGTTTTCATCTTTTGTGTTTAAATCATATGATGACATTTTTTTGTTGTAAACAGAATACTAATGGTTCTTACAACTTTTGTTGTCATCACACGTGCATGAACTCTCTTCTCACTTCATTCGTCAAGATGTCGAGCGTGAAGGACGTTGTGCTTGCTGCAGTAACTGGCGTACAAATTACTTTTCATAATTGTTAAAAAAATACAAATTACTTTCTAAAATTTATACAAAATGTAATTGAAACGGCTATATTAGAGGTTAACCTTACTTTCAAAGCTGTGGTCATAAAATAAAACGCTATCAGTGCTGATATTCGACAACTTTATTTTTATTGTTGAGAGATTTGGTAGTGAATAGTTCCCCAACAAATTTTAATCTGTTCTTCACTTGAAAAATCTAGATTTAAATAAAAGACTAAGTGAATTAAAACAATAGTGAATAGTTCAGAAATGTTTAAAATAGTACGATCATATTTATACTGTCCATTAAAAATATTTTTCTCTGCATAACTAAAAGTACTTCAACTAAGCAACTTGTAAATATTAATGAAATGATGCAACGTACATTTCAAAAATATTTTAGAATATCATTACCTGCTTAAGTATTTTTGAGGAAGGAAGTAAGATCAATATTAGTAGGCACACTCAAATACGTTTATTTTATTCATTAAATTATACATACAAATTTAAAGAAAAAAATTTCTAGCTAATATAGAAATGTGAGGAATAAGGCTAATCAAATGTCACATTATTTAACGTTAGGAGTCTGAGCGTAACGTTACTAGTAACGTTAACAGATTTCTAACTACTCAACAGTTTGAAAGTTACAACTACTTATCTCTGGTTAATTTAGATTGTGTATTGTTAGTGCATGGTGTAAACATTGTCTTCATTAGTAACGTCACGTGAATTGTTGTCTTCTTAAAGCCTGTAGCTATAACTGAAGAGGCTCCACTAAAAGTAGTTGCACTGACATCGGGCATGCTAGAATCCAGAGAATGAGATGGTAAATGGTTACATTGCCTATTTAGACTTGGCATTTCCAGATCGAATAAAACCTGTTTAATTCTTTGTTTTGCTATTGCCAAATCATGCAAATCAGTATATTTACGTAATTAGAAAGCAACAGGGCCGCGGTAGGCTAGTGGTAAGGTCTCGACTACGGGACCAGAGGATTCTAGGCTCGAAACCCAATTCCACTGCAGCTCTGCAGTGTATGCAGTCCCGCTGCACGCCAAATCCCACTTACGGGGGCCAAACGGCCTTCTGTTGGTGTGGTGCAGAAATTTGGAGAGGGAGTGCCAGTTAAGGTGTTGTTGCGTCAAAAAAGGAGACGTTAATGTAACTAAGCTAAACTAACGCTCCGCAAAAGTATCAAATTCGTCTTTTGTTTTAACTATTTCTCAAAGCTTTTTCATTTCTGAATAGACTTCTTCTGCCATAGGATTATACCACGTGCTGTTATCACGTTGTGAAAAGAGGGGTAGAGGGTTTTTCATTGATAGTCTGGACCGTGTAGACCAGAGAGCTAAGAAAACCTCTACAGCCTGAAAATGCTTTAAAATTTGTGTTGACATGATTTCATTTGCGCAACTTTCAACGCAAAAGCCAGTCATCAAGTGTATCATATTTTCCATCAGGGATATTCAAATCTGACGATACAGCAATGAAAACATTGGCACTTGTCAGTGGATGGTGGAAGGAATGCCCGCGGTAACAATATTGTGATTAAAACGAGTTCCAAAGAAACCTTCCATTCTTACTAAACATATATGAGAGGAATTATGTATATATTTCACGAGTGCAGAAGGTTCAGTTTCCTGGCAAAACGACTACTGATGAGTCATTAGCATGTTTAAAAAATATTATGTTTTGGCAAATATAGAGTATTAATTTTAATGTAATTAATTTCAGTATTGTAAAATAAAATAAGTTTAATAGTATGTTTGACGTAATTTTTAGATCATACAATATTGTCTCGAATATTTTTTTAGAAAGCTGTTATTGAGCCATTTTGATTATAAATTATTCCATTCATAATACATTTTAATAGCAAACATTGAGTTCAAAAACTTGCATAAATTTATAAGGAAACAGTTTTGACAAAAGCTATCCTGCCTAATAAGACAAGAATGTATTTTTCCTAAATATAAAATAACAGATAGGCTTACGTTGGCTACTTTTTATAAAATTATGGGAAAAAATAATGAGTTTGCTCCATCTTAAATGTTTCTGTTAAATAAGAAAATTATGGGTTTAGGACATAGCTTTCGGAAAAAGTTGTGTTCCGCTTACTTTTCGCATGAATTATATTAGCGAACGATAAAAGCTGATCACCTTATCAAAAAATATTTATTTTATATACTTAAAATGTATAATTGTTTATTTAATCTGTACTATAATCTTGAAATAATAAATTCGTGAGGAACTCCACGGCACCAATACAGGAGGAATGTTTGCAACACCGAAAAAGTTTTCCACTCTGAGTGGAAAACCAAATTTTGGTTGTAAACACTCCAAATTTGATGAAAACACGAGATGTTTACAACCAAATGAGTGTTGTTTTAGAAATGTTGTAAACTTTTGGTGTAAACACGTGTTTACAACTCCGGTGTAAACGCGCCTTAAGGCAAATACCAATGACTGACTGATCACGAAATTAACCAAACCACAAGACCTTGAAACATTTTGTTTACATTGGATTCGCCGAATTTAGTTTGAATTGATCTGAGACAACGAAATTTTTCAAAATGAGAGTTTAAATCGGGTAGTTTCAATTATAAATCGAAATCGTCGAAAAAGCGAAGATAGGTCAAATGAAACTGTTGAGGAATCTTTCCTAAGACCATCCAATCGGAATGAACAACATAGAGTCAGGCGTTTTTGTGTACGGAGCGAAGTTTCCGAGCTGCAAGAACATAGTTGTGGGTCTGTGACAGGATTCTGTTCTTTTATGCATGTAGCGAAGCTTTTCAGTGGGGAGAAAAGCATGTTTAAAATTTTGGTGTAAAGAGCAAGAATTTTAGAAATTTTTAAAAATTTTGAAAAAAACGCTACTTTGTTAATTTTATAAAGGGGAAAGTAAATAATTATTATGGGTTATAATTCTGAATAGTGAATCTGAACATGCTTAAAGCCATTTGTCACTTTAAACTGTCCTTTTTAAACTAAAAATTTGTGAAATGGGTTAAATCATTTTTCAAAAACTCAAATTTTCTGAGGTTTTAACATATAAATAGCTACCCAGAGAGAAAAGTTATATCTTTCTTGGCTAAATAATTATTGTAGTGAGTGTGTATACATGTGACAAAACTTTATGAGCTATAATTCATTGAGAAGAGTGGATATTTAGAAGTTTGTTGGAATGTGTGTGAAGTTAGGGTTAATGAAGCTGTTGAAGAAATATTTAATTGTGTGTACCAAGAAGTTTTAAGTGCCCGATTTCTGTTCGATGAAAATAATTTTTATTTGTAAACATCTTATAATTATACATTTTAGCATTCAAATTTCTTTCTAACATTTACATATACAGATATATATGGTATAAAGGTAAAATTTTAATTTTAGAAATTTATGATTTAGTTATTGATGAAAAATTAATGTTAAAATTCATGGTATTTCAAATAATTTAAATTTACTTTTAGTTATTAATATATTTACAATTTCCTATTGCTAGCAGACACTCATAATTGTACGGAGAGCGAGCTGGGATCACGTAGTGACTCCAAAAGAATCACAACGTTATTCTTGGGGGTTGACGAGCGGAGCGAGTAGGGGGTATAACCCCTAGTAATAGCATAAGCTAGGTATCCGCGAACGTGGTAAATAAATTGAAATAATAAAAAAAAATATCCCAAATGAGCTGTGGCATCTAATTAAGAGGTTACATAAAATCGTATGTCACGGGGTTAAAATTCCAAACGGTAACATTTCCGTGCTATTTTTTCTTTAATTTTATAAATTTTTCAAGATCAATTTTATACAGATTTATAACACTGCTTTTAACTTTTTCGTATACGAAGCATGAAAAGAGAAGGCACTGTAAAAAAAAAATGCTCTCGAGATTTAGCATATCGCGTGCGAAACCGCAAGGGATGTTAATTACATATAAATTCGTGTTGAATGTTTAAACAATGTCAAAACACACCCAAACAACTTAATAGTTCCTCAGATTTTGTATTGATAAAAAACGCGAGAGATTTGTTTCAGAAATGTGCTTTTTCGAATGTACCATGTTCCCTAGAATGCGTCCAAAAAGTTCTATATAGGTGGTCATGCTGGTCTTCATATCACTCTACACTCCAAAATATTCCATTTTTTCTAATTCAATGTAACTCTAGTGTTCAAAAAATTAATTTATTTAATCATGTTTAAAAATGATAAACTTTCCTGCTTGTAGTTAGTCATGTCCTTAAAATATCACTTGACAAAAAGTTAAGACAATGTTATTACCTTAAAAGCGATTGAAGAATATTCATTTTCAAAACAGAAACATTTTACTATGGTAATAATTGTGTAAATAATGGAATAACACTGATTTAGTAAGCCTTTATCAATACTCAATTAAAAATAAAACTGCTAAATGTTTTTAAATGCATTCGTCAAAATCATTACTAGAACCTTTATTAAGTTAATGCAATTCGTTTCCTGCATTAAATAACGCGTAAAGATAGATGTAATTATCTTAAAGCAATGGTTAATCGCCCATTTTGCTTCGCCCTATTCGTAGCTTATTTTAATAGACTGATTTTTCAAGTGCTGAAGATTTAAAAATGCGACTCTATTTCCGCGTAACTCCATAAACTGCATTACACGTTTGTGTATAATAAGTTTCAATTATTTCATATTATACAGAGAATTTAAACTTCGGTATTTAAAACTACATACTGGGCAGAAAAGAGATGGAGAATTGAAAATTAGATCATATTTCTAAGATATTTACACATCAGATAAGATATTATATGCAGGTATGTGTTGTAACCAAATGCGTCGTTGGAAATAAAAAGATTATCTTTTCCAGTTTGAGTGTTCAAGTATTGAATCGTATACCTGGGACAGGGTGATAAATCTCAGCCTAAAAGGTTTGAAATACTTTGCGATTCAGAAAAGAGATGGTGTTTTGCGAATTATTAATTTCATGAAGGTAGATATCTATTTAGAGCATCATAATGAATGACATTTACCTGCGCATCTTAACCACATGCTAGAAATGGAGGATGCAATGTATTCCATACCTGGGACAAAGTGTCAAGTTGGAATCTGAAAAGTTAAGCAAAACTCCATTGACATAAAAACGCTTAGGTGCTTTGCGCATGATTAGTTTCTTAAAGGTCTCTTCTGAGGATTGTAATGGATTCTAGGCAGATGCGCATCTTAACTAGATGCATCCGCCTGTTTGAGTGCTCGAGTCCTGGATTCCATAACTGGGACAACGTGATAAAACTCGATCTATAAGGAAAGCCCGGTACATCTGAATTACGTCCGGTCGCCTACCATAAAATATTCCTCGGAATAATCCCATCAGTAAATTTTATGGCCTCAATCGGGGTCTGATTTATGAGCCTCTGCAGCAAGAAGCTTAACGGTCGACTCCTAATAATTTTCTTCCATTTTTATCCTCTGATCTAGCAGGAAGATGTCAAAAATATTTTAATAAAACAGAAAACGCAGAATGTTCAAGCGGGCCCGAAATCTCTCACCTTCGAAGTCAATTTGGTTTCGCAGTCAGAGAGGATCATCTTTACTGCGTAGTTTATTTTCTATTTATTTGATTTCGCGACCTCATTTTGGAGGTAGGTCTATAAAACGGGCTTATTTCGTTGGTGACAAGTCCGCGAGAATACTGGCGGGGACGATCTTTGCGTCTTTCTTTTATTCTGGTAGCCTTTCATTTTTGGCTAAAGCCTGGGTCGGTATTTTTACATTTCGATTAAAGAACTAGTCGACTTTCCACATCCTGAAAGCCACATCTTTTCTTAGAAAAATAATAAATAAACTAGCAAGTTTCTAAATTTACAATGGTCTCTTTTTTATATTTAAATATCTTATTTGGAAAATGACACTGAAATTTTAATCGTATTACGGCAATTTTTTTTCTGTTTGGTAAGAGTTTGAGTATTTAATCCTAGCTATTTATTATTAAAGATTTGAATGATTTTTTACACCTATTTATAACTTCCTTTTCGGGAGTGAAAATGTTGGACTTTTCGATTACAGATGAGTAGGTTTGTTCTAAACGTTTTCATCAAACCAAAACTGAAAAAAAAATGGCACATAAAAATAAATAATAGTCCATTTTTTTAAGGGAAATATATACTTGCACTTCAATTTAGATAGAATGCACTTGGTACATGGAACTATAATTCGAATACCTTGCACTATAAATCGAATATCTTGCACTATAATTAGAATACTTTGCACTCAAAATCAATTTTTATGGCATAGTTTCAAAAATTCTAAATTGGGCAGATCGCTAACTAAAAATAGGAAATAAAAAATATATTATAAAAAAGTTTATTACAAAAAATGAAAAAAGGTTTAAAGAATGTATACAGCACGAGTGAAAGTTACTTTTGGCACAAAGTAAAAGAACATAGTTGAGAATAAAGAAATTATACAATACTAAACAATACTTATTGTATTAAAAGAGCATTCTGGCTCTAGTGGGTCGACCTCTTTTATGTTTCTGCCCAAGAGGTGAACATTTAGATTCGTTTGACGCTTTCTCCTGCCCCATACGTATTAACATGCCTAAGCTATGTTCACGAATATATTTTTTTGCAAAAACAGGACACGAATATGTGGAAACAGAATCGTTACTGCCAGGGGTAGATACTGTCACTTTCCATAAACAGCGATTGCATTCAGTTTTATATACATCATGCGAGGTCCATATGAGATATACTCTTTCATATGAATGGACCACTTCTGTATCTATATTCTGTTTAAACTGTAAACATGGCAAATAAAACACAGATTGTTTTCCGTTTTTTTTTCTGTTAGAATTTTGACTTCTAATTTTGCCCGCTGATTTAGTTTCTTTCCCCGCAAATCTTTGTGGGGACATACAAGCCATTTTACATACGGTTGCATGTAAAATTATTTGTAATTCGTTTTAACTGGATCACGTTCATTTGACAATTTTTTCACAATCGCATTTCAAACACTTGAAGGAACTGATCAACAGGAAGATGCTCACGAAATGTACACTTCTACTCAAAAAATAAGCAACAAAGACAAAACTCGAAATAAAACAAAAACTATTTAATAGATATGCGTGACAGTTGTACACGAGGTATATGTGGTCTAGTAATGCCACACCTCAAACAATAAAGCAAAGACAAGCAAAAACACATATATTACGGCCGTCGCGGCGTGACAGCCCAAATTGGGAGGCAGAATGTGAAATGGGAACCACACGCTAATAACGGATATAATACCCTCTAGCTGAAATGCATGCTTGACAACGGCGAGGCATGCTGGTAAATAGTGTCGTTGATCGCTTATTGTGACAGTAATGCCCATTCCTGTAATAAGGCTTGTTGGAGCTCGTGGAGGGTGCACACTTCGACCTAAAATCCGTCTTCCCAACATGTCCCACACATGCTCTATGGGATTCAGGTCCGGTGATCTAGCAGGCCACGCTATCTATGGAATGGTTTCACTCTTCAGGTAACTCCGCACCAATCGTGCTCTATGCGGGCGGGCGTTATCGTCCATAAATATGGCGTCGGTACCCATTGTAGGGATAAAAGGCCGCACAAGAGGGTGTAGGATTTCGTCGCGATATCGGACAGCTGTGATGGAACCCCCAGCGAACACGTAGAGGTCGGTTCGGCCGTTCGTTGCTATCCCTGCCCAGACAAGTAACCCGCCACCTCTGTAATGGTCTCTTTGGCGCCCGATAGCGTGTCCTTGGCTCTCTCCATACCATTGCCCTTCGGGAATCGTTCTGGATGTTAAATTGAGACTCATCCGTAAAGAGTAGGTGGCCCCACTGCTCTGGTGTCCAGTTGCGATGTTCATGGTCCTAATGCAACCGCGCTCTGACGTGCGTTGGAGACCAAAGCACACAAACAACAGATCATCGTGTGAACAGTCCTCCTTTATGCAGTCTACGCAACACAGTTTGGGGGGACATGGACCTTCCTGCGGCAGCCGAGAGCTGCGACGCCAGTTAGTGTTAGGCCTGTTAGTGTCCTCCGGCTTTTGGCACATTGCAACAGGTAGCGATCGTCTGCCGTTGTGGTGATTCTCCGGCGTCCAGACCCAAGTCTTCTACTGGCGTTTTGATCCCTTTGGTAATGGTTCCACAGCCTATGGATGACACTACGATGTACATTCAGCTCTCTGACAACAGCAGATTGTCTTGCACCAGCTTGCAACATACCGAGAGCCCTCCAACGCATCTCATCGTGCAAATGGTTTCTTCTACTCATGCTTTCCGCTTTGGCTATCTCGGATTCCGCTTGCGAACGGAAGCATAGGTCCGGCAAGCCCCCTTTTAAGGCGTTGCACTGTGACCGCGGGATTATGTTTTATGCTAATTTTGGTTGCCTATTTTCATTCGGCGATGCAACCTCTACCTCATAGGTAAATTGTGCGTTTTAATTCACCGTTTTGCATTTATACCGCGTCTTTTTGTCGTTGTTGCTTATTTTTTAGCCAGGAGTGTATATTCCTCTTTTATCACCGCATTGGTTGCCTCTAATCCATTGTTAGTAATATGAAAATAATTCCTAGTACCTATATATCGATAAATATTTCTGGTAAGCTATCCGATTTAAAGTATTATGTGAGTATTGCGATCTTCATATCATTTTTTCCTCTCATTTCTTTAAAAATAATGCACTAACTATGTTGAAGGTATCGTCATCGGAGCATAAATGAAGACATTCAATATCTTTTCTCATCTTTGTCTGTAATGTAATATTTTTTTACTACATGAAAATAGCACGTCAATCGTCGGAAGGGAAGAACAGGAACATCTCTGAAGCTATTCGTTATTACACTGCTGGCATCAGTCAATAAAATTTTCAAATTCCACTCAGTTTCATTCATTTTATAGAATGAGTCTTTCACACAATTAAATCGTTCTCCCGCTTGTAGGGTACGGAAGTTTGGACAAGGGGTGCCAGCTCAGGTGTCGTCCTCGTCATCCGACCGCGTTTAAAAATTAGTAGGTCCATCCAAAAGTAGTCCTCGTGTTGCTTCAAAATGGGTCGTTAATATAAATAAACTAAACTAAAAACAATGGATTTAAATTCACAACTTCAAAAGTTCTGTTACTTTGAGTTTAGTTCATTAGTTTATTTTAATTATTGTGCCGTTTTTGAAGTAAAACGAGGATATTTTGGGACGGACCTCTTCATTTTGAACCGTGGGCAGATGACAAGGACAACACCTGAGCTGGCACCCCCTCTCCAAACTTCCGCACCACACTAGCGGGAGGGCGTTCGGCCCCATACGTATGATTTGACGTGCAACAGGCCCACTACACGACTGATATTTAGTGGAATCGGGTTTCAAACCTGGAGCCCTCTGGCTCCGAGGCCGACAGTTTAGAGCTAGGCCCAAACGGACTCATTTCAATTTGAAAAGATACAAAAAATAGGTATAGAAGCAACGATATTGTCTCAAGAAAAGCTGTTCCAGGACTCTCTAACCTGGGTGACAAAAATCGCGCTGTTCTAAAGACACTTTCACAATTTTTTCTTTTTTATTTCTCGTGGGAAAAAAAGCAGCGCCAGAACGGTGTTCAGGCCCCACTGCATCCCTATAGAGAAGTAACGGTGCACTCGCACGAGTCGCGGCAATGTATGGCGCAGAGCCATATTATCAATCAGGCAGTGTTACTAGTTTGGCGGATAAAATTTCCGGCTTTGACTCATTCTCGGACTTTTTCCCTTCTGAGATAGTAAATCCTCCAAAACAGGGATGATTTCCCCTATTGGCAACACTCCAATCAATGCAATGTTGCCGACAGCAAAAACTACGTTGTATTTAGTGTATTCAAAGTAGAAACAGCTGTATTATAGTGGAAAGTAATTAATGCAAGTGGTAATATTTTTTCTTGAGTGCATCATATTTGTTCAAAGTTCAAATATTTTGTTTCATGCTGAATAAATTTAATTATAGTGGAATAATTTCTTTTCGCGTGCAATATATTTATGAGCGCAAATTATTTTTATCAAAGTGAATAAGATATCAAAGTGCAAATAATTTCCACCCTTTTTTTAATCAGGATTATTGATGTCCGGACAAGTTTATTAAAATTTTTGTTGAAAGTTGTACGCCGTTTCTGGATAAAGCACTGTATGCTTTATCATGAAACAAACCTTTATCCATTTTTAGATAAGGCATGCAATTATGACAATTTTTAATTCTCTCATTTTAATTTTCCACAATAGCAAGAAAATGCGTACTGTTCTCAACCCAGAAAGGATTCTTATTTAAATGCAGAACGACAAAACCATTTATCTATGTATACTTTCAGGATGTTTATGTGCTCCACAAACGTTAAAAGTGTTATTAAAATTATTTTAACTTAAAAGTAGGAAGGATCATAGAAGCGTACAGTTAAATATTTCTTGAGAATGAATTACACTTTCTAGAAATTTACTAGAAAAACAAATTGATTTAAAGCTGTTCCCATATAATAATAAAGGATAAGATCTGTGTGTGTTGCGTAATATATGTAAATTTTTAAATTATGTTTCGCTTTATAATTCGAAAGTTTCCGGGTTTTTGATGAAGTTTTCCATCAGCACCTTCTGAAAGTATAGTAACACGAAAAACGGCTTTACATTATTTAAAGAATCAAACTGTTTCTTTACCTGTGATAATTGGTAATGCAGTTCTAAAATATTAACCCCTTAAGTCTTGCGCCCGTCATATTGACGTGAATCAAATTATTGCATTTTTAGGCTTATAAACTAAAATTTAAACATCAATTAGCTTTATAATTTGACACAAAAATGACGTAAAATCTATAAGCATCTCAAGTATTCTATGCCTTCTGAGATGAATGAAAACGACAGTCCCTTTCCAAAACAGGAAGGGTCATCTTATTAGATAGCAAAAAATGCGAGACTTAAGGGGTTAATGAAATAACGATTTTATAAAACACAAGGCTAGTTAAGGATCGCATCATTAAGATGAATTCATTATTAAATCTTTCAGTGTCACTTGATCGCGAACATATTCTTTGCTTTATTCGAAAGATCTTCATGATCACTAGAATTAGTTGCAGATGACCGACTTGGGAACGAAAATGAACAGAAGCTCTTGAAGGAAGTATAGAGAGGATGGGAACACATTTAATTTTGCAATGTCATTACTAATTCAAAAATCTTCATAATCAGGTGCGTCATCTGACCATATTTCAATACTATGGGGTTCGTCCCAAACTACTATAACTAAACTGAACTTCATTTTCAATTAAACTAAACTCGAGTGTTAGAATTTTATATGCTAGGATATTTTGAAGAGGTAGACTTTCATATCAATTAGACCAATTTGGTAAAATAGTCTTAGAAAGATAATTGGCTTTGTGAAATTCAATGCTTTTGTTAAACTTTAATGCAATTTTTATTCTGACTTCTGGAAGTGCTAAAAATGCGCCCATCTATTGATAGGGTGCACTGCAAAGCCGTTTGTCATGCATCGTTTATTTTTTTATGGTGTTTCTAAAAAGATTTCTTATGTGCGGTGATGTTGATGCTAGTAATTTCCTTTTCCGTGGATCTTTCTCTCGGTTTATTTGCACTTTGGAGGCCTGAATGCTACAAGTGTTTTTGCTTTTAGACTGACTCGCTTATCACTGAAGGTTTTAATTAGCATTGTGTAGTTTAACTTAAACAGGTGCTTGCTTCATACCGAACTGCATACAAATCTATATTTTAAAATTTCCTCTCTGGGTATGCTGTAGGAAATTAAAACTATTTGAAACAAAGGAAGCTTTAATACCACTGCATGCTTCTACTCCTAGAATTGCAGAGATTCCCAAGCAGTGTGGATGGGCATAACTGGAAGGAAAAACGCAAGCCATGTTCATTTCCGGAAACATTAGAGAAATAACTGTAACAGAAAAAAATAATACAATTACATGGCTGCTTTGGGAATTTGTATGGATACGTACAGCTCCTAAGGACAAATCTTGATTACAAAACGAGTACAAAAAGAATAAAAATAATAAAGAAACTGAGGACGAAATACTAAATAATAAAGGGAACAAAAGAAAAACAACTACCAAATTCAGAAGCCGCCTAAATGGGGTGCTAAAGTGGAAACAGTTTGCAAAATTGGATTCCTAGGAAAAGTTCAGGTGAGAAAAAAAAATGTCCTAGGTATGGTGTCGAAATAATAAATTCCTTCGTAGAAGAAATTGTCCCTGGGAAGTGACACTGAGTCTCTAGTGTGGGAGTCAAGTGGTCTTTTAGTGTTCACTTTCGGTGGGGGTAGTCCTTGAAACATGAAACACACTTTTTCAAATTTCCAAACCTATTTTCTATAATTTTTAACCTGATCCTCTTAATTTCGCATCTTTGCTCTGCTCTTTTTAGATAACATAATTTTCGAGAAAATATAGTGTCAGGTGGTGCACCTTCTTACATAAAAACGGTGCGAAAAAGGCTTTGCATTCAAAATTGAACAGCGGTTTTAGTTAAACTCAAATCAACTAACCAGTTTTCTTCAGTAATAAAAAAAGAAATCTGCAAAGATCAGTTATCACCGATTGACGAAAATTTGAAATCTTTTCTTTTTCGGTTTTCATAAAGCTTATCGGTTGTACCCCATTCTAATGAAATTTTGTTCCTTATGGAGCCATAGAACTGGCTCTAGAGCCTTCTGAATAGGCGAACTTTAATTATAACAACCCTGTAGATCTCTGCATGGATTTCGATGGACCGAGAGTCATTTTGCAGTAGGCTTAGAACTCCTGTTTGCTTTTCGGCCGACCTTTGCTTTTGTACTACGTTATACTTTAAATGGACCTTATGCACAGTTTGGCTTCGAGAGTATAGAAAAACAGCTGTGGAGGAATAAACAGAACGATCGGCCTATAAATGACTCAGAAATAAAAGCAGTTCTGAGTCAGCTGTTTAAGACTGACCACTGGCTGCCGCCGGCAGGTCACGTGTCGGAGAATGTGACGTCACATGCATAAGGTCCATTGTACTGGTGTTAACTGGCTGATATATGCGTTACACATGGCCTTACTTAAGGCCAAAACGGTTCGCCGTGTTAGTAATAATAAGTGGAGTGTGTAATTAGTTGTAACTGCAATTAACAAGTATAACAGCGGTTAAAAGAGGAAATACTTGAACACTTTCATTATTTAAGTGTTGAAGATCAAGTTGAAAAAAATTTCCATGCCGGAAAAGGATAACTTGCATTCTGCTGATGAAAAGGAATGGACAAAATCGCAAATGAGGAGTTTGATTCTTAAATTTTATATCGATTGTTTAATAGAATTTGTAACAGAATTTGATTGAATAAATAGAATTTGTTTACCAGTTATTTTTAAGTTATGCAAGAAAAAAATAAGCAAAAATGTACTTCATTTTGTTTGAAACTCAAAAGGAATTAAAAAAATAAAATGAAGTCATGAAATAAGATTTTTCAAGAATAGAAAAGGGAGTATATTTAAAAAAATTGAACCATTTAGACGGTTTTGACTAAAGTTCATTCTGCAAATCGTTCCAGAGTTTACTGACGATGTATCTTTTATTTGAAAGAAAACTCTTTTTTTTCTGAAAGGAAAAATCATAGAAGATTCCTTCTTTATACGAAATAAGATATCATTTGACAGAATTATTGATGATTGTTTGTATAAAGAGAAATGCAAACTGAGATGCCTGATGCGCGTGCACTAAGCAATGTCAGAAAAAGTGCTATCTCTTTTATCAAAAAGGAATGACAGAATTGAATGAAACTTTCACAAAAGATGACAACCATCTGTTTCGTGATTGTAAGAAATGAATATGAGGTGAAAGAAAGAGGGTTTGGAGGAAACATTTTTCATGCCTTGTTAGAAAAAATATGAACTTGTCAGATTTAATTTCTTTAATTTACATACTAAATTTTATTTTGTTGAAAGCAAAATTATGACAAGTAATCACACTCTACTCATTAAATGAAATTTTAAAAGTAATGATTTCGAATTTTTCTTCAGTTTTAAGGCTTTTTGTTAATGTTTATTTGCAAATTGATTCTTTCGTTAATTATTTTAGTGAACTATTTCAAATTTTGTATATTTAAGTTATATTTTTCGTGTACACCCAATTAAAACACTGCTAAATGCTGAAATTCTTTTCCAGAACTTATCACTTCGCTATCTCATAAAATTAAGTGATTAATGAATCATTTTGTATTTTTAATCTATCCTTTCGCATTTGCTCCGAGTTTTCATCCTCAGTTCTCTATTGAAGGAGGTAGCCATCTGGAATGTCTTCAATAAAGTTATGTTGACAAGACGCAGAATTTACCGCCGATAGATCGAATCTATCAACAGAATGAAACATTATCTTAAAATTTCTTTTAGCACTCATGGCTTTTTCAGGCAATCAGACGAGGTGAGTATACTTGCAAACAAAGAAAGAACGGAAAAATAATACTTGCAATATATCTGAAGTGCAAAAGCATACTTCAAACCAATTTGGAAATCAATGAGATTCAAATTTCCCTCGTTTCATGAGTCCATTGCAAAGAAGACTGAAAACGTATTAAAATAATAAATGGATAAATCTGAAAGCTTTATTTTACTTATTTATTATACACATTTAGTGGGTTGAATTGATTCGCCCGTTTTATTTTTAACATAAAAGCTATAACTGCATTTAAATTAGTCTCTTTCTGTTTTTTATCATTATTATTTTTGACTCGAATAATGGATAAAGAACATACATTCTTGAACTTTTATATATAGTATCTTCGTATTTCTTTCATGCTTTTTCTTTGATCGCGAAGAAGGATTTCAGTGGAAACTTTTTTTATTCTGTTTGCGGTTTCTTTTTTCACTGATAATGAATAAGATGCATTTTTCCCAAAATGAATGCTTGCCGTTTTGTATTTTATTCCGAAATGATAGTGAGCGACAAATTAACTTCGCGTTATATGTTACATTCTGGAAATCAGGTTTAAAGATATCTAACCTTTTCACTCCTCATTCACATTTTTAAAGCTTTGTGGAAATTGCATATTGAAAATCCAATAACTGTTAACCCCTTCTTGTCATGCGACGAAGATAAAAATTGCATCGTTGAAAGTGAATTCGTCGCTACTTATGCGTCTCGTTATACAGTGGGTAAAAAAGGTTTCCGTACGGAAGCCAATTTATTCGAATAAATTAGCATAATTTCTAATATTTTCGTCATACCTTCAAAAACTACTGAAATATGCCTAATTTGAGTCTTTAAAATGAGTTTATAATAAATGTCTGCCTTTACAAAACGCGACAATTGTTTTAATTGAAATATTTAGGAGATATAACGAAATATCAGGCAAATAAAAGTTTCCGTACGCAATATGAAAATTATTCCTGAAGTCCTATAAGTAACCCACAATAAATTTTCGAAACTGGAGCGTATCTATGTGTCATGAAGGGGTGTCAGCAACAGTTGTTTAATTCTAGCTTGTACCTAATCGTATTAAAAAGGATGTTCCTAAAACTATTCTTAAGTTGGTGGTTCAGTTGAGAAATGATTGTTTCTCTATGAAAAAAATTGGTGAAATCGTTAATTAATTGACTTCTGCAGTATAATATATTATTGAAATATATCGTGAGCTTCAAACATTTGAGGATAGAGATCGATCCCAAAGGCCTCCGAAGCTAAACCACTTGCATCAAAAAAATATCATGGGTAAGGTTCAAGATAATCCACAAATAAATACCCCTCAAATCGCAGCTGACCTAAAGTCTGATTATAACATTGAAGTGGCACTTCAAATGGTGAGAAATGTTATTACAAAGAAGGTTACAATGGACGTGCGGCCCGTAAGAAGCCTTGTATAAATAAATCTCTGTAACGGAGAAAGCGCCTCGAGTTTGAAAAGAAGCATCTAAGTTAGCCCTTATTTTTCTAGGAATCGGTCCTTTTTAAAGATGAATCGAAATTTAATATCCATAGGTCAATGGCCGAGTTATGGTCTGGATAGAAAACTAAATCAACAGATACTAAGAATTTATGTGGAACTCTAAAACGCGGTGGCGTTATGGAGTGGGTGAGTATGAGTGTTGCTGCTGTCCGCAATTTATGTTTTATAGAAGAAATATGGATAGGTACATGTATCATAACATTCTATAGTAAAATGTATTAACTAGCGCAAACAAATTGTCCTTTGGAAGTACGTTTACTTTCCATCAAGACCTAAACACACCTGCAAGATTTTTCAAGAATGGTGCCTCTATTATGTTAAACAGCAACTTCATGATCCACCCCATGCTACCGACTTAATCCGCATAGAACATTTATGGGAAGAAATCAGTCGTGAACTAAAAAATATGACATTTAGAACAAGGTCTAACTACAAAGTGCCATTCAGGGCATTTGAAGCAACATTTCATCGAAACAACAAAAAAATACTCTCCAGATTCATTGCACAACATTTGGGAGTAGAAATAAAGGCCAAAGGAGGGCGTCCGACCATTAAATACAATTTAGTTAACATAAAAAATATCTTTTCATAAACTATATAAAATTTGACCGTACCGAAACTTTTTTGCTCCTCATTAGTGGCATTTTTTGTTTCTTTAAATTTATTTTTTAATTATCTCAATATTTTTTCTTTATAATACTCATAAATAATATATGCATTTGTATCGAACCAATTTGTTAATTATTTTTCTTCATAAAAGATTTTGTGTGACAAATTAAGCTTTTATTTCTGGATATAGCTGCGTACAGAAACTTTTTTTACCCACTATATTCCGCGATTACTTTTTGTATTTTGAATAAACAATCAAATAATCGGCAATAAATATGCTCGGCAAATAAAAAATGCTCTTTTTGGGATCGGAAATTCGAAAAAAAAAAATCTGACCAAAAAGGGGTTAAACTCTTAAAAACGCTTGGAATGTTTTTGTTTCGGTAGCATAAGATTTGAATATTGATTTCAATTTGTGACAAAAATGAATTCAAAGAGTCTCACGGGATTCTAAGGCAATCCAAAATAGGCTAGAAAATGACACATTTCTCATAATAATTGCCTAAATTTTGTTGAAACAGAAATTGGTATTTTTGATTTTATTTACTTATTCTTGAGCTAAATTAATTGTATTTTTGTACAAGAATTTAAATTAACTAGTGATGCCCAGTTATAAAATGAACACAATTTTTGTTTGAAGTTCAATTCAAACTCCGATTTCATTCTTAGAGAAAAATTCAAGTTAAATTTTCCTTGGTTTAAATTCATTATTATTTGGTTGTTACTACTAACCTGAGGTATTTGTACTTATCATAAACTTTAAATAGTTGGGGTTTAAAATATCGATTGCGTTTGACAAACATGATCCTTGCGTAAAATTAATTTTATAATTTCATTCAAATATTTTTTCAAAATCGGTAACAAGATGCTTTAGAAAACTAGATTTGGAATCTTAATAAATTGTCTAAACATGTCAGGCCAAAAGAATGCTTGTAACAATCTTTTGTAACAACAAGCCAAGCTTTATGCACAGTTTGATTTTTGTGCTTAGTATCTCAAATTGATTGGGATTTTTCAAATTCAGAAAAAGAGTTCTGTGGTGGAACACAAATTAGTCGATATGTAGTATTTAGATAAAGAAGTAACAATAAACATCGATTGATAATCTCTATAAGCTGAATGGGATTCTAAAGATGATGTACTAACCTTAAATTTTGAATATTAGTTTCGTAGTCTAGATTTCGTGCTTATTAGGAATCGATTATAACGCATCTTTTGAATAATATAACGTCTTTTTTATGTCTTCAATCATGATAGCATCAAACCAAATATTGAAATGTTGATGAACGTAAATGTTCTTGCGAAGGCGCAACACATGTATCAGAAAGAAAGCATTGTTTATTCTTAGAAATTTTAGTAATACATTCTTTTGCCTGTAAATGAAAACAGGTAATTCGTGAAATTTAACTTTCTTTTTGATTTAACCGCCAGTGCTCTTGAGTTAAAATTTCTTGACTCAAATTATACGTAGTAAAAAAATATAGAAATACAATCCGAGTTTTACTATCCGGCATAAACTATCATAATAACAAGAGTTGAATAAGGAGAACCAGCTATTTCTTTTAGTTACTGTCATATGTTGATTTCAGAAAAATGATTACGCTTATCATTGCAAGATGATAAGGGTCTGTATTGAGGGTCTGGTTATATTTAGTTTCAAAGAACGCATGCTGTACTAACCTTTCAAGTCTACTCCTATTGATTGAAGTGAATAGGCAGCCTGTTTAATCTTCATCTACTCTGAAGCTTTCCAATCAAATCAATTTCAGAAGTTGCAACAATAAACTAGCATCCATTTCCCCATTTTTAGAAGATATTTTTACGGCTTTTACAAGCATGGGATTCAAGTATGATTTTCTGTTTTTGAAATTAAGGAGCTAAAAATATTTAATACAAAAATAAAAATAGGCGAAATATGTTGTTAGTAATTCATATATTAATCGTAGTTTTAACACTCTCATATTTTCTTGGAAAGCAGAAGGAAAAACTTAATTCGATAAAGATTTTTCAGTAGTTTTCTAAGAAAATCTTAATTTACTATCTTAACTCAAACTGGAGCTAAGAACAATAGAACGTAGGAATTGTCTTTCTTTTAATTTTGTAACACAAAGAAAATAATCCAACATCAATTTTTTTTGAAAATACAGACAGATCAAAACTCATGTTTGAACTTTATAAATTAAGAATTTTCCTCACGGAAATATCTTTCGGCACAAATAAACATTCAAGCATGATTTTTTGAGATAACAATAATAATAATTTTAGAGATCTTATATCCATAAACAAATGAATTCACGCTGATAACCTGAATGATCCGGCCGCCACGACAATAAATCGGGCACTGTGGCCCTCGCATAATAGCCCTCATTACGAGCGGCTCATGCGACCCCTCAGACAGAGATCTTATAAACTTAAAATGAGGAGCTCGAGAAATAAATTAGTTTTGTTAAGAACAAATCGATGCTTTTTTTTATTCTAAATGACACTAATCAATTAAAGCTTCCACTTTCGCTAAAGGATTTTACTTGGAATATCTTGCAATTTCTACAGAAATGTATAAATAATAATTTTTGTTTAAAATTAACGTTCCCAAGTATGTATATTCATCATTCTAGTTTTAGATAAAATACTTTATTTTCAATATTTTTTATTTCATAATTTATATAAAATTGTTTGCTTTTATTGTCTTGCATTCAATAGGTTTGTAATGTCGAATGAATCCAGATGATGAAATTAAAGTTTATTTTGAAATATATACTTTATGCAACAACTAAAGCAATTACGTTGGGAAGAAAAATTTAGTTATGCACGGTAAGAAGGCAAATGATCCGTGGAAGTTATTAATCTAATCAAATCATTTGCCTTAAGACGGTGGTGAAGTAGTGGCAATCTTGACTTCGGAACCGTGAATGTTGCGAGTTCAATAAAGATCCACTGCGTATTCGAGCCTCGTATAGGTTGTATCTTCAGCATCTAACCGCTGGAGAGGTATGGAAATTCGGAGACTGCTTTAATTATTTATTTCTTACCCACTCCCCCGCAGCGTCGGCGGGGATCCATTGTCGAAACATTCAACAAATACAATCAGTATAAACATAACAAATGCAATAGGTTGGAGAACTGGTTCCTGGCTGTCGTTCTACTCATTGGACCAGGGTTCAAGATGAAGACACCAATAATCCTAGCGTGGCTTCCAAATAGGATGCGGAACAATCCATCAAACGTTCAGCACGTTGTACATACAGCACAGTATTCATTTCAAAGTATTTTGTAGTTTGAAAGAATTTTTCCCAGCAGCAGGTTTCCTGATTGACACATTTTCTAAGCTGCTTTATTCTTGATTTAAAATGTACTTCATAAAAGGTTAATTATAGCGTTCTGAAAATAGATAAACTACAAAAAAATCCTTCACCATCACTGTACATTAAATGTCCAAATTCGGCGACTCTTTCCTATTTACATAAGTTTTATAATATGCCAATAATTACTATATATTAAAAAATGCTTAGGAGGTCCAAATTCGGCGACTAACTCAGCAATGATTTCTTTTAAGTATAACTGGACATATTTTCATAACATTATTTTATAATGAAGCAGCGATTGCGTGACAATATACACTAACTCGGTTGGCAACGTAAATTTCGAAAAAGTTCTGTCATGCATAGGAAAAACGGTGCAAGTTAAATATGTAGTGAGTTTTACATTTTAGTGAGGTTTGGAGAGTGGCAGGGTGGTTCAAGTATTGCCCTCGTCATCGAACCCTGATTCTAAATTACGGGGCCTTTCCCCAATTGCCCTCGTTTAGTTTGGATCAAACAAATTTGACATATCTCATTGCATAGATAACTTCAATTACATATTAACAAGGAACTTGAAAAATACAAAACGTTTTCTTATCGGGTACATCAAAGCAATTCCAATAAATCGACACTCCTAAATTATGGATAAGAATTATATTTTTATTTGCATTTAATACATTTACTTCAAGAGATTAATATTAGTTATCTTTTGATTGCAGCTTTCGACCAATCCTTTTTCTGACTTAACACATTTAATAAAACGAATTACTTTAAAAAAATGGTAAAAATTGAAACATCATTTAATCGTATAACAATCCTTTAAATATTAACTTGAAGAACTTTTTCCGATTATTTAAATGTATCTTTACCATTCTTCAAAAAATATATTTGTTGAGATAAGCAGTTTTAAAACTATACTGGAGTAAGAAGGAAAAGAGTAGTCATTTATAACAGAAATGTCTCTAAGATTTTTTTCTATTTCCATAATAAATTCAAAACGGCAGCTTAATGGCCTTGGAATTTAAAATCCATCGATTGGGATTGTCCTCTTTTTACTCAGTCTATAAATACCATCTACATGATAGGGGGAGATGAATTTCCTATTATTTAGTTGAATGCATTAAAGATTTGAGGGAACGTTTGTCATGAATTTGTTTTCCTTTTAAGAGATGGAGTTGGCCCCTATTTGATGGTAGTTTGCTCGAGCGCCATTTTCACCGAGAACACTTTCATTTCTTTTTCGTAAAATCTTGCATAGAATGACAAATTTGGTGAAAAATAGTCTTTAGAAATTTTCATTTTTATTTATATGCTAGCTGTTACCCGCGACTTCGTGCGCGAGAAATTCGAATTATTATCTTTTTCCATGCACTAATGTGCACGTGTTTGCATGCTGAAAGTTCTAACGGTTAATAATAATTGGACTACTTACAGGAGTGTACTTGTCTGCTGAATAATTAGGTAATTTGTTTATCTGCGCTAGCACATTTTTGTATACTACGTCTCTTGTTTTACTTCTTTTGCTAGGATTTAGAGGTTATGTGGACTGGACACATGTAAACACGCTACATGCAGTTGTCCATGTAAAAAATATGGTTTTTACTAATGACCGCCTTCCACTTTGAGTTTCTGAGTCTTAAACTTTGTTAATTGTCATCCCAAATGCTATTTTTAAAGTGAATTGTAACCTTTAGAACTGGAATGGTAAATCCGTCGGTATTATAGGAATGCGTGGGACTAAAACACTCTCTCGTCTCTCTATGCAATAGTACAATACAATTAGCCTAAAAATCGGCCAAACCTAAACATCCAAAAAAAAAGTTCTCTCTAGTGCCAAATTGTTTCATAGACTCCCCGTAGTAAGCAGTACAAAGTCACACGACCTCGAGAGTCGGGCCTCGGGCCGGGCGGCGGGCCCGAAAAGAGAGTGAAATGGTCATTTTTCACAGTTTTTCGAAGACATCTCGAAAACTATTCAGTTTTCAAATTACAATGGATTTAACAAACTAAAGAGAATATAATTCTCTACAAGTAAATACTTTTATATTTCTTCCAGCTTTAATAGTTTCCCAGATAATAGGTCTCAAAGGTTGCCGCCATCTTGGATTTTCCTCTCCCCTTTTTTAGTTTTTCCTGAATATTTCGAAAAATATTCAATATTCAAATTACATCTGATTTTTTACAAATTAAAGAGCGTACCATTCCCTAAAAATTGGTGCTTTGATTTTTATTTGAGATAATGGATCTCAAAATTTGCCGCCATCTTGGATTTTGTTCTCCCTTTTTTAGTTTTTCTTAAATATCTCGGAAACTATTAAAGCTAGAAAAAATAAAAGCTTGCATTTGTTAGAAATTTTAAGATCATTGATTTGTTGTATTACATGTAATTTGAAAATCGAATAGTTTTCGAGATATTCAAGAAAAACTAAAAAAAGGGATAAAATGCAAGATGGCAGCAAATTTTGAGACCCATTATCTCAGAAACTATTAAAGCTAAAATAAAAATAAAAGCATGCGTTTGTAGGTAATTTTACGCTCTTTAATTTTTCTGATTACATGTAATTTGAAAATTGAATAGATTTCGAGATATTCAAGAAAAATTAGGAAAGGGGCTGAAATCTAAGATGTCGGCAACATTTGAGACCCATTATCTCAGAAACTATTAAAGCTGGAAGAAAAAAAAGTATGAATTGGTAGGGAATTTTACGCTCTTTAATTTTTTAAATCAATAGTAATTTGAAAATTGAATACTTTTCGAGATATTCAGATAAAATTAAAAAAGGGGAGATGAAATCCAAGAAGGCGGCGCGAGCTCACCCCCCAGGACCGGGGAGTTTTAGTATGTTCATCAGAAGCCCCTCACGAACAAGTGTACCAATTTTCAAAACTATACGATTTAATGATTTTTCTTCAAACCCTTCGTTGGCTGGACTATCAACTAAGATTTTAAAAATTCTTCCACTTTGAGACCAATTATCTCAAAAACTATTAAAGCTTGAAGAAAAATCAAAGCATTAATTTTTAGGGAATGGTACGCTCTTTAATTTGTATAATCCGATGTAATTTGAATATTGAATATTTTTCAAAATATTGGAATAACAGGAAGAAAAATAAAAGTATTTATTTGTAGAGAATTATATTCTCTTGAATTTGTTAAATCCATTGTTTTTTGAAAACTGAACAGTTTTTGAGATATCTTCGAAAAACTGTGGAAAATGACCATTTCTTCCCCCTCTCCCCAAAACTCGACGCTCGAGGTCGTGTGACTTTTTACTACTTACTACAGAGAGGGTATGGAACAATTTGGCGCTGGAGAGAACTTTTTTTAGATGTTTGGGTTTTTACCTAATTGTACTGCACTACAAGTCATAACAGTAGCTCGCACTATGTGTGGACCTAGATGTAATTTGTAACCGTGTGTCATTGCATAGTTTCGGTGCATCAAGGTTACGCGTTAATTGTTCAAACACCCCGACTTTCAATCTCAGCTTGTGAGAAGGTACCTCTGACAATTCTTAAGTGTTAAGGAACTCTGCGGGATATGTTGTTACTTGTTCATTGTCCATTATCGTATCTATCGATAGATATTCTGTTATACCTCCCTCCATTTGTGACATATTTTTTTCATCTATCTGTGCTACAATTTCAGTAATCTGTGTCAAAATTGCCCTTTCACACAGCCATTCTGTATTACCCATATCAGCTGGTAGTTCAGGATAAACCTTGCTTATAAGTTCCTCTGTGCTATGAACAATTTTGAAAAATTCCCATTTCAATTTAATACACTGTTTGGATCTGTTTTAAACCGACCTTCACCAATTTTCAGAAGATTAGTCCTGATTAAGTGTCGTTGAACAGTTGAACTCTCATATTCGTAGTGAGTATTTTTTTAACAGGCTCCCATAACGGAGATATCTTTAAGTATGCATTAATTTCATCCACAGGTGTCCCCTAGTTATTATAGGTTCAATCTGTCTAAAATTGCCTGATATCAATACCGCCATCCCTCCCACGATATTTGGGTTGTTATTAATATCTTTCATAGTTCGATTTAACACTTCAACTGCTCTTTTTTGGGATATAACATTCTACAGCTCTCAGTTTTACGTCAGCAATTTTTGTTTTGTTTTTCCGAATTTGAGCTAAGCTAATTTGAGTAGATTGAGAAGGAAAGACTTCCCAGTACCTCCAGGAGCATCTGGAAAAAGCAACCACCTTCATCACTTTCAATCTGTTTCAAAACACTATCGGAAAAGATTTTTTGTTCTGGGTTGAACCGTGGAACGAACTCAGTTAGTCGCTGTTGCAATTTTTCTGTATCATAGGACTGTTTCTGCGTTAGGCTATTATTTGTTTCCTCTTATCCTACGCGTTCTACTCATTCCAAAGCTCGATATATCTTTACTAGTTATCGTAATATCACTTAATTCTTATACCTAAGTTGATTCTTCATTGTAAATTGCATTATTGTACTCAATGGTATCATCAGGCCCTTAAAATCTGTGGAATATGTCATCCACCAAGCTATGTGTCATCCGAACAAAATATATTTTCCCTTTAGTTATAATTAACATCAGTTTTTAAATGTTAATCTAAAAACCCTTGCAACTATATCTTATCTATCTAAAGATTTCTGTCTCGGCGTCAATTTATCGACAATTTCTTAAATAAAATCTGATAAGAAAAAGATGCAAATAAAAATTACTAAAATGAAATAGACTGCAAACTCTGAAAATTAACATCAAGCGTCGAGTTTCATAATTTTAGTTATTATTCCAAAAATTAATTATTTATTTCTTTTCCCAGCAAGATCGCATAATCTCGGTTTTCTTTATGATCACGTGATGTTTGACTTTAAAATTAAATTATTACACGTGATTGACATTTTCTCAAGGATCACGTGACAGTTGATTTTAAAAATACACGAGAAATCTTTATCGCGGGTCGTTGAGTCAATGTGCTTTTCTTTGTTAATTATTTAATTGTTGTCTCTAGTCAAAAATATTGAATTTCAGATGGTGTCACATACTCTACGTCCATTCCTGGGTTCAAGCTACTATCATGCCAAATTTTCATCCAAATCAGTTAGGTAGTTTGGCCGTGGAAGCGTAACAAACAGACAGACACACTTTCGCATTTATTATATTACTTAAGGATTAATATAGTTTATAGGCTATAAAAGTCCCAACTTCTGAACTTTTCTTGAAATTGTGCTTCTAGATACTATGAATCATAAGAAAGATTTTAGTGAAGGTTTCCCGACAATTATTTAAATGATTTTTTTTATCAGTGAAAAACTATGGTTACACACATACCAGATTATTTTATTTCTAGTGTTATTTTCCTATGGAAATATTATAGATATTCTATACCATTTTATTTATTTGCCTACGAGTTGTCACTCGTAATGTTGAATTAAATTTTGTATTATTCCTCAAAAATTATTAACACCTATTGAGGAAATTAGCTTTCGGCAGTTTTTTGAAAAACATTTGGTGCTACTGATGTTGTCAATTTAAAAATAAATTGCAGGTGATAAGAGATTTTGTGTATTATATTATTTTATATAAAAATATTTTTAGATTAAAAATATCATGCGTATTTTAAAAATGCGTTTATTTACATGCTATAAAATATTATTTACGTGCATAATGTTTGCGTCTTACCAAGCTAAAATAAGACATAAAAATATTTTCATCCCAAGCAAAAGTGAGTCTATTAGCTAGTAAACAATAAAGCACCAACGAAAGTCAAAAATAACTTTAAAATGAACGGAATTTCGTATGATTGAAACAATTCATGGTCATGCAACACACGGCAATTTAATATTTAGACTCCACTGTTATTTTACAGGAGGAAAGAGAGTGTGACGAGATAAGGCACAGCATAAGACAACGTACAGTTCGATGACATGCACAATTGCTGTTCTCATGGGACTGCTACATAATGGGAGTTGACTCGATTTCACAATTTTTGTGATATTTTCCATTGAGTTTAAAGAAATCTGCATTCATTGGGAATTTTTAAGCCAAAAAATAATAAATAAAAAACACACCTAATAAAATTGTTTAGAATTCTTTGCTGTAGAAATCAGTTAATTTAAAAGACAATATTTACTTATTATGATTATTTTTAAGGCATCATCTGCTCATATAAACTATTTTGATTTAGCCAAGAACAACATCTCTTATAGAAATTAAATTTCTCCAAGTTACAAAAAGCATTAGAATAAAATACAAATGTGTATAATTTACAAACGAAGAGAGGGTTATAAAAATTAAAAAAAAACGAAAAAAAGTTAAAATATTCAGAAATATCCAATCTGTTCCCAAAATACTTATTTGTAAACAAAATAGGTGCTGGATACGTCAGTAAGTGTATTAACAATACATTTCGAAAACATGACCCGAAAAAAGATTTGAGGGAATCTAATCAGTAACTAGTGGGTAATTAGGGGCTTATAGCAATTTGTTATACTGACTGGAGATTAATGATTGCAAAGAAGGAAAAAAAGCTTTTCTGAATGCATGACTGCTAATTGTCTGGCACAAATGTAACAACAGAACCAAAAGAAATAAGAGTACGCTTCAGATCGGTAGCCAGTGGCTCATTGTTTGGGTACATGTTTCTATCCTAAAAAGATACGTTCGTTTTCGTTGAAACAACTCTTACTTTGAAAATTTTAAATTTTGACTTGCATTTAAAAATATTATCCTTTAATAACGAATTATTCCATGAAATTATTTTTTTTCTCATTTTCACTTTCTGGTATACGAATTAAAGAAAGATGAAGTATTGCAATCGTCCAATACTTCGAATCCGAGATTTTGATGAGCCTCCACGTTTTAGACCTCGATGAATCAAAAGAGAAAAAAGGAATTCTGTCTGTGAACACGATAACTCAACAAGCTAGACAGTGGAGATTTGGTATGTGGCCCCTACACTTAAATTGTAGATTTGTATCAAATTTTGGACGAAATCTGTCTAAGGTAAATCTGTTTGTCTGCCCAGAAATCTGCATGTAAATACATTAACTCAGAAATGCAACAAGCTCGATGGGTTAATATACTTTTCATCAAAAAATTGGGAATGTGTATGGAATTTTGGATTGAATCCGTCAAAGGGTTGACTCTTTGTCTGTCTGTCTATTCATGGGTTTGCGAACGTATTAGTATTTAAAGGTGAAGATTCTTTTCACTCCGCACAGTTCTTCTTTCGTCCAATGCTTTTACGCTAGTTTATTAAACATTTGAAGATTTCTGGCAACTTAAATATCACTTGGGGGAGAGTGAATGAAAAATCTATTATTTAAACCATGGAATTCGTTGCCGGCTTTCGAGGTTTTTCCACAGCCGAAAAGGTCGTTAGGGTATACATTTATGGTGATACCAGGAATTAATAAATTGAAAATTTCATATACCTTTTATACCTCCAAGAAAATAATAGACAATCTATTATTTAAGGCATACCATCTCGCTGAAAGAATTTGAGCTATTTTAAGCAATTTTTGTCCGCATACAGCTGGGAAAGTCGACAGAGTATGTATGCAGGGTGGTGCCAGAATTTTCCCACTAAACTTTTAGAACTGCGAAAGAAAAAACATCGAAAAACTTTTGCCCCGCTCATATTAAAGAACTTGTGCTTGAAACAACCACTTAAGAGACTTAAAAGCAGAAATCCTCGAGCGTCCGATATATTTCAGATTGATTTTCTCAAAGAGGAATAACTGGAAAGAATTCTTGTTATTGGAATTCAAGCAATCTTTCCCGCAATTCTTCAGGAACTCTTCTTGCCTCAAGCTGGAAGAAAACTGCTCACCCTGTCAAACCAATAGACTGAATTCTCTTAGAAGGCGCCAGTTTGCTGTGGTTTTTTCTGCAGAGGAATAGTAACGCTTGTATTTTAAAACTAATTGTCGGACTGATTGTGTAATCACGAGTAAAATTCTCTGTGAATTTGAAAATGCATGCAGATAAGAAGCTTTAGAAAATGTTACCCTTTCAATATTTTTAGGGATTTTTTTTACCAATTGCGAACATTTTTACTCAAGTAAAATAGAAGGAATGCACAATTCAATACATGGGTGCTGCGCGCAAAATGTTTCACTTGTTATCACAAAAAACACTCCTACCCTTCCTTGACACCCGGGTCACCGATGAATAACTGGCCGCCACGACGAGAAACGGGCACCCCGCATTATAGCCTCCAATACGAGTGGCCCTCTCGTAACGACCTACTTCCTTTTACGGGGTACGATCCGTCATCGGTGATGAGGCCTAAGAACCACACCATCATTGCTATATCTCACCGGGAAACGAGACTCTGCTTACTTATACGGCAGGTTCTCACCCCATATATAGGTGTCCCATTAAGTGTTTCCTTTGTTATAAACGTCTGTTTCATCTCTTTCTTCTCGAAACTGTAAGAGAATTTCGAAAACAGAAATCGCACCAATAAGGAATTGGGGATAAATTAAAGCAATTTTCGAGATTCGGTTGTACGATCAGGTATAGTTTCCGTAAAACTTTTATTAGATTATGTATCAACAAATTATTGATACAATTTCTAGCACGTTATATAAGAACACGTTATGAAAGTATTTAAATATTCATGAAGTTTATGTGCAAGGTCATTTAGACGTTTAGAAGCAATTTTAGGAACCGGAACTTTTACAAACGAGAGAAGATTGACAGATGCTGTTTGCACAGAAAGGATAAAAATGATACTGGATTATATTTTTGTCTCGAAACCAGTATTTATAGCTAGTAAAGTTTACAATTTAAACCAATATATACTTCTGCAGTTATCAGGTGTATTCGTTAGGTATATTAAGTTATTCGTCGGAGTAACAGCTTATAAGTGTTCAATGTATCGTCCTCCATTCAGGATCTGAACAGTTAGACAAGAACTAATTTTTTAACAACATCACGGATTTTTCCCAACATATCGATACCATGGTCTCTAAGACATATCGCAGGCTTGGATTTCTTAAGCGTAGAACCAGAGAATTTTCCAGTGAACTTACCCTCAAGGTCTTGTATTGCGCTCATATTCGTTCCAATCTGGAATACTGCAGTATTATCTGGAATCCCAATTACCGAAACAAAATAGAAATTATTGAGCGAATACGGAACAACTTCTTGAGATATTTACTTTACAAAAAAAATGGATTTTACTTGCATGATATATCTTCTTCACTGCTACGTAATATTTTTAATATGCCTAGTTTATCCTCCAGACGAGATGTTTCTTGCGTTCTTTTCTTTTACAAAGTTATTAATGGTTCAATTGATTGTAATGATATAATGAGCTCAATAGATTTCGCTGTGCCCGCCAGATTTTTAAGAAACCAGAGTTCCTTTCCAAATTTAGATTCAAAATTTAATTATATTAACAGGTTCTCGTTATATAGGTTTTATAAAATTTTTAACACGTTCTCTGATGAACTTGACATTTTTAACATGTCTCTAGGTGCTTTTAAGTCGAAATGTTTGCATCTTTTAAATACATGATATGTTTTATTTTGCCTTTCTACAACATTTTAGATTAGCTATTTGATTTTCCGTGTTCTTATGTATTCGACCAGTTTTTTGGCGCCGTGTTTGATTTATTTTTATCTTAAGTGTTGCATTTTTTTTAAGTGTCAAGTGTGTATTTACGTTTTTAAACTTTTAAACTCCTGGTGTGTTTTTTATTAGACTCGGTGTTTGCGTGTTTTGACTTTTTGACCCTTGCTTTTTGGAAATTAAATTTGGACTTTAAATTAAAAAAAAAAAATACGGCTTTTGGTGTCATAGTGTGTCTTAAAGTTTTGTGACTATGTGTTTTCGTCTTTAATTATATATACGTTTGCATAAGTTTTATGATTTTATGTATTCTCTGTGGTCTACTTTTTGCTTCCTAAGGCATTTTTTTTAAATTTTTTATTTACTCATTGTGACTTTTGTTCTTTGTGTGTTTGTCAGCACTCTGTAAATGGAGTTTTCTCTGTAGTGTGCTTTTCTTTAAATAAATAATTAAAATAATGCGCTTTGCTATGTAAGAAAATCTATGAACAACAGTGAACTCGGTTTCTAATTATATATTAGCGTTATTTATGGTTCCTGATTATATGCAAGAAGAGTTTTAGTTGCTTTTTAAAAAGTAGTTCATCCGTATCTTGCGAAACGAATAAAAATAAAATTTCAAAATGGTGAAGTTCACTGAAATAGTTGTTGATGCAAAGTATTTAAATTTCTTTCATGTAAAGTGACCGAATGAACCTGATAAGCGAAATGAGTATCAGAAAAAGAGATGCTGATAATGAACCCTTCATAACAGCACACACTCCGAAAATATTCGACTTTCCTTAAAATATTAAAGATCTTTAAAATAATTCTGCTAAGCTCAAAAAATTCTCAATATTTTATGTAAAATATAAAAATTTAATATCGATGCGTTAAACATACCCTTGTAGTTTTTTTAATTAAGCAAAATATCTATTTATTTATAACTAGGAAAATTAATTTCTTGAATTTATGGATGTGTGAACAACTTTTTTTTTATTTAAATAGGATTTCAAGTAATATTCGAGTTTTTATTTCACAAATTAAAATAAGTGCAATCAAACATTCAGCAATTATTTTCTTAAATTTATACAAATTGAATGCGATTTCAAGCAATACTTCTCCTGTTTAGGTAAGAATTGATTGGCCTGTAAATGCTACGGAGGTCTCATTTATCAGCTGCAGAGGAGCTGCTCTATTCAACATTCCGATTTCAGAAGGAAGTTCCGAAAAGGAGAGATTCTGGTTGGTTCAGATGAAGAAAATGTTCATTGGATCGTGAATGCATTCTATTTAAATTTATCACATGAAGGAACGCTTACTGGTTGTAAAATGAATTTCTTGGTATTCAGAACAAAAAAAATCTTATCTAAATTAATAAGAAAATGCAGCTGCAGTTTTTGGGTCTGGAAAATTATAAAAGATGTTTATTAGCTTTTGAATTAAACTATAACTGTTTGACTTCGTTTGTTGATGACAATTCTGAAGTTCAAAAGATTTTCCTATCAACATTCGCTTGTTTCCGGAAAATGAAGAGCAAGTAGCAATAAGAGCAATGAACTAACCATCATTTTATGCCAAATATTGTATCAGCCAAATATATTCTCAAGCTACTCTATGATATATATTATTGACACAGTAACATTAAAATGTCAAATGGAGCTATTTAAATGCAATTAGACAAATAATGCATGTCTCATTATATATGTGTTACGGTCAATGTGGATAATCGGTGATTATGCATAATAACCAAGTAAGCCGGTTAAAGTGGGTATCGTTTAGCAACGGATTCGGAAACCCTCCGCGCTTTTGCGCAGCGCCGGGCGGAGTTATTTTCATTAAAATAGGGAGAAAGTAAAGAATGGAAGGGTGATGTTTACATTTTACTGAGCGTGATCTAACAAAGAACTCCAGAAATGCACTCATATGACTCTTGCCTGTCATCTCTTTCCGGTGTAAAATCGTCCAAAAGCGGTAGTCTTGGAATCCGTTGCTGAACAGTAATTTATGAGAATTTACCATATTAACCGGTTATTATGCATAATTACCTATGAAGTTTGGTCGATGTAATTATTTTCAACGGGGTAGCTTTCGGCTCCTCTAACATCCTCTAAAGTTGGACATAAAATTTAAAAATTAAATTTTAATTAAATGCTTTTAAATAGAATTTTTATTTATTTAGTGATTTATATTTCCTCGATTACTTAATTGAGCGATTTTTATTTATTTATGAATTTAATAAAAATCGTTTGTGTGGAATTTCATGAAGTCGCTTGTTCATATTTTGGAATTCATCATTTGGAACTCTGTCTTCACTTGCGAGGTGGTTTCTTTGATTCTACGCATTATTCTATTTTTTTTGTTAAATCTAGAGTGTTTCTTCCCAATTGCAAATATTAGAACTGAGTAAATCTATTAAGGCTAGACCGTTTTTCTATATAACCATGAATAAATACTATCAGTTTTACCTTTCTTTTAGTTTATATATACAAATTTGTAAGCTTTATTTTAGTTATTATGCATTTGAAATAGCAGAATTGAGCTGAAAATTCCTTTCGCCTTTTTTTTCAACTGATACCCTTTTCTCTCTGAGTTATCGATAAATGGCTCTGTATATAAATACCAAAGTTGTCTGTGTATTTAATGCAAAATTTCAAAACAGACTTTTATGCGCTTTGTGACGTATGCCTACTCCGACATTGATTAAAGACTGGGTGTGTGCGCTCCCAGGCGCTGGACTTCCAGACTCATCTGCACAATAGACACATCCCCTTACCTTTCTTGTTGTCGGTCCTTCAAACACCGGGACCCTCTTTTGACGGGCTACTTAGTGCTTTTCATTACCGACTTTCATCTACCGATTGCACCCTAGGCAACATTCCGAAACAGGTGGCTTTTGTGCTGCCAAGTGTGTTCCCGTGAGAGCACAAATGGTTTTGTCTTGTCGGTTGCAATATAAGATCTGGACGGAGAAACTACAGAGAGATGAGATCCCGACAGCCAAACTGGTGGTCGCATTCAACGAAGGTCCGATTTGGACAGTGTAGCGAAACTCGCTAATTATTTTCTGATCAGTGAATGGACACCCCGCCTTGGGGCTTAATTTGTTATGTTATTATTAATCTAGAATTATTAAATTTGTATATAACTCTATATTTACTCCAGAAGAATTCTAAATAAATTATGTTAAAATTTAACAAAGCTGTAATGTTCTTTTAAGCATAACTGCAAGACGTTACAGCTTCTAGAAAAAACAACAACTCGACATTTAAACCAACGTAGTGATATCTCCATTCTTTCGAGCATTATTTCACGGGATGATTTTATGAAATGAAATCATTCTCCACTCTATCAAATGTGTCGACTTTTCGATTTCATCAGTTTTTGAGAATTCGTGCAAAAGCCGATCGAAAAGCTTGAAAGCAAAGAAAATCCAGCAGTTGAGAGCGAAGAGCATGTCTTTTTGACAGCTATCATCGCAACACAGGCGACCCCTCGCAGATATGCAATAGATCCTTTTTTGTAAAAGTTCTTTTCCGCAGCAGCTAACCGTGCGGAAAGTGAATGCCAGATAGTTAGCTCGGAGCAAGCTGGTAATTTTGGGTCAGCTTGTGTTTTTCGATGATATTACGTTTCGCCTTTCGAGAAGTTGATCACGCTTTTTGATGAATTTTTCGAGAAACAGAAAAGGAGATTTCAGTTAAACATTATTGTATTTATATTTTGATTCTTCATTTCACTCGATGGATGCCGATTTTGTTCTTCATTTCATCTTAAATGCAAGGAAGTAGGATGGAAAAAATGTCGCAAAATTTTAGACTATGCATTTTTCAAAGGCAAAAATTTTAAAGACATATATTAAAATAACTACAGATTGTTTAATATAGTTCACTGTAAAGCTCTTGATGTGTAGTGTTTGAAAAATAATGTTCTCCTTATGTAAGATATTGATCTTTTCCTACGAATGGCTAATCCATTACAATTTTATTCCTTCTCGCGTAGCAAATCTGTGGAGTCTTGAGTCACCCGATAGACACC
This sequence comes from Araneus ventricosus, assembly GCA_013235015.1. Lineage (NCBI taxonomy): Eukaryota > Metazoa > Arthropoda > Arachnida > Araneae > Araneidae > Araneus > Araneus ventricosus. The sequence continues at coordinate 181,951 of BGPR01001721.1, forward strand.
TTTACTCTTTTCTCCTACTGTATCATCTTATAACCCCTCCCATTCCTGCCCATGTCCTCGTTGACGAAGACAGGGGGAAGGTGTTCTGTAATATATGTATCATCTTATACGTGAAGGTTTGATTGCTAACAAAGAAAACAAGAACAGTAACTCCACGGGCGGTCGAAAAAGACGACATATCTTTAAAGATGTGTCGCTGTTCAAGAGACTGTTAAGATTTTGTTCTCTCCAAATTGAAAAGTTAATCGAAAACATTTGGTTTACAAACGAAAAGATGCAAAAGCGATAGAGGTCTAGTGCCATTCACAAGAGGATTTTTTTACGCATGTGAGTATATAACATTTCATGAAAACAACTAAGTTGGGAGATTTTATTCACTATTTCTTTATTATTGTTATTATTGCAAAATTTTTTCATCAACTTAAAGTTTAAAAAATTATATTTTCAACGATACCAATTTCTGTGCCGTTCAATTTTCCTTAATTTTAAAAATATGTAAAAAGTATTTTTGAACAATATTTTTACTGTTGAAATGAAATTCGCCCCCTTTCATCAAATTTTTAATTGTGCATCTTTTACAATGAGTAAAAAACGTTTATTCCTTTACCCTTAATTCAAGAGTGGTTAATTACTTCCATTTTGACTCAACGTTACATATTCTCCTTAAGTATTGCAAATGACTTTTAATTTTGAATTAACAATTAAAATGAATGTTTTAATTGCTAACTTTTAACAATCAAATTTTTTAATGAATTTTACAATTGAAAACAAATTTGTGTTATCTGACCTGAATGGACGAGTTTTCTTTGCATTTGAAAAGCAACAAAATATATATTCTTAATAGATTTTAAATTGCAAAGACAAAATGTTTTTTGCTCGTTTTCTTATTGATTCTCCCTTCTGAGACCCAAGGCTCTGTTAGTTTAAGGTTTTGCTTCCTTACGTCGAGATTTTTATTGAATCTATAAGCAAAGCACAGCTATTAGTTAACAGATATTATTTAAACTCTGAAAAATCTTTGTTAGCATTTCCACAATTCTGAATGATTCTACCTATATTTGCTATAGTTTGATGAGAATGTTTCAGTTTAGCCAGCATATTATTGGATTCGAATTTCCCATTAAGTCTGAAATGATTAGTAAACCTTATGTGATACCCGTCAAATGCATCGCGACAATTTATTTTTCGATTCCATCTAATAGGAAGAACATGAAATTGCAGCATATCATCGTGCAGTTAGATGTTAGAAGACATAACATGTCTTCTGAAGCTACGTTCTCATGCGTCACCATTACGGAGGAGCATGAGCACAATGAATGAACAGAACTAGAGTAAGGCTCGGATTAAATGTCTATCGCGATTAAAAGTACTTTTCGAAAGAAACTACGAAGGTTAACCAACGCATAAGTTATTTAATTGATATTAGACGCAATAAAAATTCCTGGCGAATCAAATGGCCGCTAAAAGCGACTAGTAATAAATATATTAAAAGCAAAAGGAATTAATTTTTTAAATAAAGAATGACTTCAGGCTAAGTAAAGAATTACGCTGATGCTGAAGAAAAAAAATACAAACACGTATCTTTTAAAGCCAAATATTTTAATTAACCGAATTAAATCGGAAATCTTACGACGAGTTTTCTCACAACAACGGTCATTTATCACAGTTGAAGTGGCCGAGCATTTCGAGTGTTACCAAATCATTAAATCAAAACCCTGTCGATAAGACTGAAATGTCATTCACTTATGATTTTAAAAGGAATCTAGCACTAAGCAAAATTTTATAGACATATTTGACAATAATGCTTGTAGAATTTAAATACGGGTATTTATAATTTAAAAACTTGATATGTTTAACTTTGTTAAATAAGATTACATTCTTGGTTTAACTTCCATAAAAACTGCGTATTTCATTTTCGAGTGTTATCTGGATATAAAGAAACTTTTACAAACCTCGCTTAATTGATTTTCACTTGCTTTACTGAAACAATTTTGCATTCTGGTTTGACCTTAGCCTAACTTATTTTCGGATCTTTCTCCAATTGAGCATAATAAAAGGCAAATACCACGACTCGCTCATCTCGAAATGTCCCAAACCAAGAGGCCTAGAAACTTGAAATTCGACAGGTGGTTGCTTTTTGTGTAGTAGGCGCTCACTAAGAAAGGATTTTTAAAATTTTAACTAGAATTTTAATTAATTAAAATTAACCTTAAATTTTAACATTTTTCCGCAATAACTTCGGAGCATATTTCCGCACAAAAACCATTTTAACACCATCTTGAAGTTTAAAAAATTAGTTTTTCAATGACACCAATTTTGTTTCCATACAACGTTCTGTTTAATTTTAATTAATTTTTGAAAATGTTTTCAAACACAATTTCCAGGGGAGGAACGACGTTGTTCACGGTTCCTCAAAGTCATAAACACAAGGTTATAGCACTGGAGGGGAGGGTTTGTGACGGGTTACGATCTAGGGAGACACACCAGTGGCGGCGAATCGGGGGGGGGGGGGGGTGACAGTCAGTCGTCCCCTACATTTTAAGGGAAAGATTAAATTTTTATTTCATTTTAACAGCCTGAAACTAGGAATTGCAAAAAAGGAATAGAGTTTGGGAAAATTAGCCAATTTTTAAATTTTATTGTCTATCCTCTATACTCCTGGGTCTTTTAGATGTTTATACATTTTTTCCGCCTCACTTTTTCCACCCAATCTGGCACCCACTGGTTCACACGGGGCGTCCAGCATGTACGGCTTTCGCGACCATATTCAGCGTTACTTATTCTACCGATGAGTGATAGATGAATTGAGTGAAAGTTATTTGAAACTCAGTTTTTAAGTTTCGTTAGCTGTGATGCATCATATAGAATTATATCGCTTGCATTTTAAAATTTACGTCTTTATATACACTGGCATACAAAAGTTAAGGAACATTTCGTAAAAAGCGAGAAATTTGCAATTAATACGAAAACTATGTTTCGAAATCAGTTCTTGAGAATCGTGTGGCATTCAATAGAATATAATGTACATATTACAGTGAAGATTCGGTCACGAGGGCAATTAGGGAGACCACCAGAAAGGGATGAAGACGAAAATGGAGTTTCACCCATCCTGTTTCACAGAAAGCTGATAACGAGATGTAACTTTTATCAATGGTTACGGTTTAATGTGCATAATATTTACATGCATTTTCGTCAGCATAGAACAAATATTCGAGAAGATGTAAATGTTTCTTTAAAAAATCCCAAAATTTTCCGCATGTGTTTTGCTTATAACATGCAGAGTTTTCATTTAAATTACACGAAATTTGCAGAAAACTTGACAATAAGTTGCAGAAGTATTGTATTAAAATTAATTTGAAATAAATATGTTAAATATTAGAGGAAATATGAGTGTCTGTACTAAATAATTTTTTATTGCGCATGTGCGAGACGCAGCGGAATTTTTCTTTCATAACCTCAAAGCCAGATATATAGAGCAACTTTTAAAAAACTTCCAGTTGAATCCCATTAAAATTCAGGCGGCTGTCGGCATTTCAGTGAGGTGAATTTCAGTTTCTCTTTAAGAGAAGCTAAATGATGAGGGTTCTTGCACAAACTGATATTTTTTGAACTCGAATCTTCGAATGGTATTGGAGCAAATGCAATTTAAATAATGTATTTATTTTATAAGTGTGCATGGTATTCAGGATATTCAATGTTACTGTTCGAAGATTCAAATTTAAAAAAATATCAGTTTGTACAAGAACTTTCATCATTTACGAAATGTCCCTTAACTTTTGTATGCCAGTGTATTTTTACGATTTGCCAAATGCAAAAAAATACTCACTTTTTTGTTCATCTTTCCTGAGTTATTGCTGGTGATACCGCGACGCGGAATGCTATAATTAATATGAAATACTAAAATAAAAACTAATTTAAACGGGCAAACCAGTTGGTCGCTGGAGGCGGCTAGTTGAGCATAAAGAAGAATGCCTGTCGGTGTTAAAATCTAATCCCATAAGAGTCAGTTTAAATGTACCCTTCAAAGGTCATAATGGCCCAATCACCATTTCCTCCTCCTGTAGTAGGTTTCATTTGCAAAATTGCAGATATCTGCCTTTTAAGCAGTGAAGACAATGTAATCGATGCATCGCGTGGCTACTACCTGGAAGACAAAAATTTGACTGCCTCTCGGCGATAAGTCTTTGAAAATGTGAAAGGTGAGCGGAAGGAAGGGTGGGCCTCACTTTTTCATTCTTCTCTTTACTTTTGCTCAGTTCGGGGCGTTTAGATGACCGTCGCTGCTTTAATTCGTGAAAGGGAATTGGGCGGGGTGTTACAGATCCCCTTTAACCTTTTCTTTTATTAACTAGAAAGGTGACTTTGTTATTGATTAAGATGAATATAATGACCTTATAATCGATTGAATTGCAGCGTTGTTAAATCGTCGCGGCGGTTGATGGGCCGAATTCCTCCGCAGCAACATTTGCGCTCCAAGGGATAAATCGGATTGTTACAGGAAAAATGCACTTTCAGCAACATCGCGTTTATTAAGGCGGAGCTTTAAAGACACGAAAGAAAGGGTGTGGAATGCAAGGAATTCTCAAAAAACTTTCGTGCTTTGTTTCAAACGAATTAAATGCCGGATGGAAATCTATCAAACGGCACAGCTTGACACGTTTCGTAGACAAATGCAGATTTCGTGCGCAAGTTTTAACAAAAAGATGAAACTGTAATCTGATTTAAAACGTAAAAAGGAAGGAAGGCATTGACTTTCCACCAAATGAAAAATCGATAAATTCATCGTTCAGAACACCGGGTAGTTATTTAAAAGGCTCCGAAATGTCTAGATTTTGCTTCAGACTTTTAAATGAATGTAAATACTGAATGAATGCATACGTTTAAAATGACATTCGATATTTCCTGCAACTTCTTTTTGTCTGAGTTTTTTAAAATCACTATTCAAAATGTTTCAAAGCCTTCAAATAATTCATTATGACAGTACGAGATTCAGAGAGTGCATGAACACTCAAATGCGCTATAGATTGAGAGATCCGTGAAATTTTGGGGAGAAAATGGCTGATGCAGAAAACCTCCAACTCAGATAAATAGCTAATAGCTCAGAGAATTCTAAAATTATGTGTAGGAGACCTCATTGCCCATTGGTCTGAAAGAAAACTGGGTCAATGAGTATTTAAAAAAGTTCCAAGCTCACAAAAGTTTCTGCTGAAAACTCCTTTTCGCAATACTTTTCAAAAATTGACTTAATGTAAACTGACTTCTTTTATAAAACTCAAGTAAAAAGTCAACCGTAATTTTTATTTGAAACCCTAATTTTATTATTTTTATTCAAAAAATCTTTGTTCTGTGCCTAATGGATGCAAATCTGAAGGCCGGAAATTCTTTTAAATTGTACGTAGTTTTGTATGTAAATAGTTCAAATATTTTGTTCCTACTGTTATTTCAGCAATCTTAGCGTTAAAGGCAGCACTTCCAAGGGCAGGTTCTTTAACTTTCATGTATAAAAACATTAAAGGTCTTTTTTAATTATCTGTTTGATGCATAAAACAGTTATAAATTTTATATTTAGTGTTAGAGGCGCATTTATTTAAATTGGATTAAAATGTTTAAAAAATGTTCATCTGCGTAACAGGGGAAAATAAAGGATTTTATTGACTCTAGTGTGAAATTTTATTTAACTACAGTCATAAATATGTTTATGAGCTGGATATCTATTGGTTACGGCAACACAATCGGCACTTATTTCACAGCAAAGTTGAATTTAGTTTAGTAAAATGGTATGTTTGAGACGTATGCTTGCCGCTTTGTCTCCAATTGAAGAAAAAACTTTGAGAAGCAAGTCTCGAATTGAGGACAACACATGAGATCACCGCCCACTCTCCTTTGTGTTTTACAGCAAAATATTGTCGAAACAGTATTGACCAATGTTACTCGAAGTTGAAGCCTAAAGTGACTTGTTTTGTGGCAAGAAAGCGAGAAAAGCATGAGGGATTTTATTTTTATTTTTTAAGTTTTTCGACTTTTTGAATTGAAATTCTTATTTCTTTTTCAGAAAAGAGTCAGTTCGTCTGTTGTCCCTTTATAGCTCACATGTAAGCATAAATTTACAGATTAAATAGTTCACTAAGATAAAAATTTACCTCTAACCTCAAAGATTTATAAGTGCTACCATATTTTCAGATATTGAGCTCAATGCATTTTTTCAATGAAATTTTTACGCAGATAAAAAGAGCTTTATGTATGCAGTACCTTATTTTCATTTTTTAAAAGTAACGTACAAAATCTAATTTTATATTACAACAAAGATGTTTCATCTTTCATGAAATTCACTAATATCCCATGCAAATGATGAATTTGAAGCTTTTTGGAGCATTTTAAAGAAGAATAAATGCATACTTTTTTCTGAATATTGAAAATTGGTCTTTAATATATAGAATTCTTTGATAAACTTTAATATTTATCTAAGATTTAAAAATTATGGACCATTTGCAAATAATAATTTCCAACTGAAATATTATTAAACTACTTAAAATACTTTAATTAAGCACCAAAGATTTTATTTACTACATTGTCAGAAAACAGCTCGATCTCTCTTGAAATCATCAGCTTAGGAGATTGCGATAAGACTGAATCACAAGAAACGGTATTTTTTATGAGAACATCTCAATATTTAGCATAGAAACAAGAGAAAACCAAAACAAGATGAAGGAACCTGACTTTGCACTTTGTTAAGAGCCAAGTAGAGATTCAAACGGGATTTTTTTTTCTGTTTAAGGGCCTTGACAACAGTCTAATTTAAGAGCCTTAAAATCCTGAAGTGAAAAAGTAGAGAAAAGAAATCCGATAAGCACTGTGAAAAGCTATTTTCAGAGTTTATAAGCAATATTAATTTACAGGTCTTTTCTCACTGGGAAACATTTTTTGTACAAGATTTGCTGAACTGACATCATCTGTTTGATTTCGCAAAACCATTCTTTTTGTCCGGAAATAAAACTCACTTTTTGAGCTTCCAAGAAAAAACCGTCGGGGGCCAAATGTCCTTACGCTGGTGTGGTACCGAAGTTTGAAGAGAGGGGTGTCATTTCATGTGTGGTCCTCGTTATCTAACCGCGGTTCAAAATTACGAGGTCCGTCCCAAAATAGCCCTCGTGTTGGTTGAAAACGGGACATTAAGCCATCCACTGCTAACTCTGAGATATCTCGTGGAAAGCATCTGCACCCAAATTGTCATCTACGAGATATCTCGTACTTTGCGGTACAAGTTTTCTTTAAAATAAAATCTTGGCGTCCAGGGCAAGACGCTCTAAATATTGCTGGCAGTGAATGGGTTAATCTAACCAAACTAATTGGGACTCGCATTGCAAGTGATTAATTAGTTAAACGTATCATTGAATTCATTAAGTATCTTCAAAACTAATGCACTAAGTCTGAAGAAGGAGACTGGAAAATTCAGAGAAAGTCAGTGGGAGAAAAAGCATAGACTGATTTAAATTTACATATCATACCGAAACGTTTTTACTGCCGCTAGAAATGAAAGCTCTTTCGTCAGAAGAAACTCAGTTGACTGGAAATTGCGAATATCTGAACTTTTCCTTCGACTTGTAAGACGGCAGGAAAAGAAAGCGAGATTAATTCTTTCAGTCTTGAAGAGGTTATTTGAAAAAGAAAAGATATTTTCTCCCTCTTCTCTTCCTTTTGGTCATCGGGAAGGAAACCCTTTTCCTTGTTTACCCTCCTGACATCATTGGAGATGTTTGCGAATCACTACGTTTGCTTTCATAAATCGTTGCTGTTTCCATCGCTTGTTTTATTTCATCAGTCACTTTTCAAATCGTTTCCTCTCTTGATCCTCTTCTCAGTTAGTCATTTTGTTTTGGCTTTTCCCTGAAAATAATGCCAAGACTCGGTTGAAATAACAACTGCGAAAAGAAATCCGACTTTTATTATTTCCTTTTCTTCTTACGGTTCTTGGGTGAGAACAGAAAGAAATTGTGGGCTATTCCATTTTAAAAAAAATTCTTTTCACGCAGGAAACAGAAAAGAATGAATGCACTCTCAAATTGCTTAATAATATCAACTTTTTCTCGTGGTTTATTTGATTGATGCATTAAGAAAATCCGGTAGTTACTTTAGAAATGTGTGTAACTTTGGAGTTTCAGTATATTGCTGGGGTTTTTAATATAATTCAGACTTCTATTACAATTGAAAGATTTCTTAACTAATAATAATGGCTCTGGATTGTTTTCTGTAACAGGAAAATATACATGCAACTTTAACATTTCAACAGATACCCTACTTTATATACAGTACATGCTGAGATTGAATTTCTTTTGAAGTTCATGTAATATCGATGGAGAAACATTTATTTTCTTTTTGGTTGTTTCCTTCGTTCAAAAACTAATTTTTGACTCGGAGACAAGGAAATTAATTCCATTTTTCAGTTTTAGAATATGCAACAGAAATCTGTCATTACATAAACGAATGTGAAGCCAAACGACAGCCCACTAGTGTTCCTTCATTGAATCACGAACAGTTTTAAGATGAACTATCCCATTACACTAGATAGTCTTAAAGAAAGAATTATTACACTTTTCATTATACCTTTTGCTCTTTATTCTTTCAAAGAATTTTATTATCTTTATAACATTTTTTTAACCACGTAAGATTCATTTTCAAATACTCGAGCTGTCTGAAGCATATTAATGTGTGTTCAGATATATAATGATGCACTGGGCCCATGCAGTTTGTACTATAGAAGTAAGTTTTCACCGTAAGTACTGCTTTTGGTTACTAATTTTGATGTGATAACTAATTTAACTGATTTTTGTCAGTTAAAACTGCTGAACTGAGTATACATTAGAATCTGTTTCGTCTTACGAATGTTACATTAAGCACAAAAAGTCAGTTTACTACAAAATCAAATTAAAATTTAAAAGGCATTTGACAAACCATAGTTATAAAAACTTCCCATGTTATTATTTTTGATGCGCAATTAATTTCTACTGCGTAACTATTTTGGATCGAAAGCATCTAAACCGCCTCTTGAATCGGGAATGAAAAGAACTGAAATAAACTGATTGCTGCTACTAAGTTGTGATCTGACCTAAAATAAGAGAATATTCTGTTTCTTGTGATTCATGAGAACAGTAATTGTGTTGCTGATTGATTGTAGTAGGGTTTCTAACAATGTTTCCTTTTGTGTTCCGCGAGTTTTCTCATCTTTTTCCTTAAATATTTAAGTTATATTTGTTTAAATTTTTTATATAATTGTTGCAACTTATACGTCACCTTGGCATTTAAGATGAGACACTGTCACGCTTGTTTTTGACGTAGTGTAACTGTAATTAGCTTTGATATGATTAATATTTAAAAAATGCTGTTATGTTGCACATTAACCTTTCATAAACTCTTTTATCTTAATAAGATACGCTTTTGGTGTGCATTAATTCCACTACTGAATACGCAAGTTTTTGGAATTTTTTGGCGGTGGTTTTAGTTGAGACAAAAAGTGTACCAAACAATTATTAAATAGAATATAAACTCTACCTACTTGCAATCAGAATGACAAATTTTAAAGATAGTGAAGTATTTCGAGATTTTTTAATGAACTTCTCTGTTGAATATAGATTATTGAAGTTGCACACAGTTAAATCCACAGTTGTCTTTAAATTTTCGTTTCCAAATGAATAAAAAAACATTGGAACCAAACAAATTCCTGTTGAAATACTTGAAAATAAACATTTCTCCTTTTAATGAAGAATTAAATTTTCAACTGTTTGTTTTTTAAGTTTCCATCGCGAACACAAATAATGTCATTCCAAATAACCTACTCAAGTACCATCTGCAGAGTTCAAAAGTCTGGAAATGTAAGATATAGTCGAGGAAATTTCTACAATTCAACAGGCCCATCTAATTAATATTTTCAGTGCAAATAACGTAAACTCTGATCTACTTTTCGGACAGAGGCAGGGAAATTTCATCACCACTTTCGTTGATGGTGTCGCTCAACTCACTCACAATCAGTTGGAGAAAGGAAAGGAAGGCCTCCTCCTTTTCCCTCTGAAGTCAAAGGTATGCACAGCCAATTAAATACGCCTATCGTCCAAAATATAACAACCAGAAACGTTTGTAAAAGGTTTAGATCGGAATGCTACATTATCACGGTTCTGAAGTCACGACTGATCATGGCAAAGTCCCGAAATTTACAGCATTGCTTTGAAATTAGACAATCATATGGAAATCCTTCGGAATGCCATTTTTTAACCCCATATAGCACGATTTTTATTTTTCTGGCGCAGTTATATAAATCTTTGTAAATGAATATAAGCAATAAAGGGGAAATTAATTTTTAAAATTTATCCTGATCTTATGTTTTTAATTAAAATTAGTTAATACAGTTATAAATTAGTTATGTTAAAATTAGTTCGTTAACTTTAATTAATATTTTTCACTGAAATATATTCCTACGTGTAGTCGTAATAAGTTAATTATTTTAAATTAAGGTACCTGAGAGTAATTCGGCCACTCATATTTCAAACTGAAATTGTGATGGTTGTGTTAATGTTGAAAAAATACCTGGATATTAATGCTACCTGTTCTCTTTGAGTTTTTAAAATAATTTCTTTTTGTTTTGAAGATAATATGGCTAGTGAAGGTAATGCGGTCACTTTCCTATTTTTCTCAATGAACTCATATCTATTGAGTTTTATTTCAATTAAGCAATGATAAAAAGCCAGAACTTCGTCATTTTTATGAAGGTTACTCATTTCTATTTGAAATAACCCGAAAGTGAATGAAAAGAATCAATCTTTCATAAATACTGTCCATAATTCAAACAGTTAAGAAGTTTAAAACCATCGCTGAGAAACACGATGAGATACGGCAGAAATAAAAATTTAGTCTTAATTTTAAATCTTGAAGGAATAACAGAATGCAGGCAATTATTGCTCAAAAGCTTGGTTTTTGAAATCTGTTGCGATTCATGCAAGTGTTGTGAGAAAATTCAGGACATATTTTTAAGGAGCATTAAAAAGACTATCAACATATTACATTTCTTCAATTCAATAACTGCAAAAAAGGCTAAACTTACGAGATCAAAATATGAAAGATCGGCTCTGGAATTCAAGTAAATGCAGATTTTTTCATCTACAGTAACTATATTAGCTTTCTTTTAAGATAATAGAGCCCTTTCTTGGTAAAAGTTTAAACGAACGCTGGAACCGCTATGTGGCCGTATTACCTTCGTATACCTTATATAAAATTAATTTTGAAAAAAACAAAATTTTAGTTGATACAAATCTGCCTCATTGTGGAGTGTAGGATTAAAGTAATTATAATCTAATGTCGAAAATGGGCTTTTAACAACAGTTAAACAATAATATATAAATAAAATCTATAAAGTAGAAAGTATTAAATAAATAAAAATTAGTTTCTTCAAAGTCACTTGAAGACCTCTTCTTCACACCAAGAAAGACTAATAATATAGGACGTTCAACAATAAAACTTTTTTTTCTAAATTTTAAGTGAAAATTCTTAATATCAGCGGTCAAAGATAAAATCCAATCTAAATAAATGGAACTTGAGCGAAAATAGAAAAAGATTTGTCTTTCAGTCAGAAAGTCTGGACACTTTATTAGTCTATAATTCATTTTTATAAGCGATTTCGTGTTCTCCACTCCAATACTCCTGAGTTGTTAGAGACAACCATTAAATAAACTGATTAATTTCCTCTAAACAATTTGTTGGATAGATTTCAGTCTCCTTCCACATCGCATCCTTTGTTGTCCTCTGGGAAGGGTTGCAGTGATTCAGGACACGGATGAGCAGCAGTCCAGATTACTGACAGGTGTTCCCCGTACCCTTTTGCAGTCGGCTTACGAGGAACTGAAGAGTTCATCGAGTCTTACGTGATTCCAACACGCTTCCGGATTCATCAGTTGGGGAAATGAGCGGAAAAAAGAGGGAGAACTTTTCAATTATCTGTTGGCGGCCTTTGAACTGGAGATTGGTAGACGGACATGGGCTGCATCCTAATGGTTGAGGGTCCCGTTCAGCCAACTGCAATTTCTGTTCTGTATTTTAGGTCCCTAGAAAGGTGGAATGCATTCTGGATATGGAAGTGAAAATAGATTTGTGTTTCGTATATACTTTTATAAAAGCATTGATATACATAATGACTTGCTGTTCAAGCTTTTGGGAAAGCTATAATTGCTTCGGATTTAAGGAACGACATAAATATTTTTTGCTTTTAAATTAAGGGAACACGAACTAGGTAAAGAACTCCAACCTCATAATCTTTTATCTTCTGATAAATTTTATAAAATGCAGTTTAACCAATAAAAGGAAAGAAATCTATCCAGCACATGAATAATGAACCTTTTGCTTTTAAGAGTTATTAAGTTAGAATGCTTAAAATTTACTGATATATTGAGTCACTCGAATATAATTGACATCATACTGCGTTATATTCCCCTAGAAACAATGAAATAAATATTGAGAAAGACATTTCTACACTGTGTTCAGCAATGAAAATAATCTGTACAAACTGCTAAAAACAGATAAATTAAGATTTTTTCCTACACCTTCATCAATCTTAATACAGACCAACCATTATACTCAAAATAATAAATTAAATTTGTTCATTGAATCAAATGAAGTAGCACAGTCTGATATGAAATGGTGATTAATTGCAACACTTTTCGAAATTATCGAGAACATTCTAACATTCATTAAGCATTCACGATTTGTCTGAGAATTTGCCTTTGGACAACCTAAATAATGAAGAGAAAGTAACTATGCCCTATTTTTAAAATAAACACAAACTTGAAAGTCTAATTCAACGTTAGCATAAAAAAATTGCATTTTATCCATTTTAATTTCAAAACAAACCGGGAATAAATAAATATTTGATGTATATTCATGTGCCTGGCTTTCGAAATGTTAACATAAGACTCTAGTCTCTGAATCCGAGTCATTTGAAAATACATCTGTTAATAAACTGCCTGATCTTGAAACGAACTTTAAAGTTTGTTATCACCTGCACAGACTTCATCATTAAGGCACAGAACCATTGTACTATTGTACCATCGCCATTTATTTATTTGAAACATCTTAAAATCTTCATATATTAGGATTGAAACCGGTGGTTATAAAACTGAGTTATTTCGTTAGCATTTATCCACAAAAAATATTAGCGGAAATTTAATTCAATATGCACCTTAACTGGTGACTATTCAAGTCATCACCTTAATCTCCTTAATTATATCCCAGTGGCACATAACAAGTATGAAGGCTTTTGTAGTTGATATTCATCATAATTCTGAATAAGCAGTGCTTAAACAAATGTCATACCGAATAATCGTTAGACCAAAACTTATTATAACTAAATGTTTACGGGATATTGTTTAAAGCTAGTCGTGATATTAAAATCGCGAAACATGCGAGAAAGGAATCTAATCAATGGTGCCCACATCTTAAGACTTATTTTATGCATTATTAGAGTTGAACTTAATTTAGATAATAAGATGGACGTTGCATCCAACTTTTTTCTTATCAGCGTAAAATATATATAATTATGATAAAAAAAAACCCCACCAAAAAGTCTGTATCGGGTGCAGATAAACCATTGAAAAAAAAAGAGACTAACAATTATCATACCTACCATGAACAAAATATCATAACCTTTTTTTAATCTCTTACGAAGATTTCAATCATTCTTTGCTATATTTTCATGCTTTTACTTAGTGGATTGTTAGTTTCCAGTCACACATTTGAGCCGTTTTAAACTTTCTGCATCTGTATCTTAAAATTATCCATTACCATATGTTTTTCAATTTCAATTTTCCCAAGACAAATAACAAACATTTCATTCGTATTTTTTGCACTAAAAACTGATTAATACTTTATAATTTTAACTGGCATTTCATACTTTACCAGTCGTTTGATGCTGCTTGATCAAATCTGGTTCTTGTGCATGAAATTATGTTCGTCCATCCATCCCGTGCATCTATATTAGAAAAGGCGTGCGAAGTCGGTGACGATCACGTGGTTTGGTTACGTGCCAGATATTCAGACCAGAACGTCTGTCTACAAATTAGGGATATTGTTTTGATTCTATGTTGATTTAATATCAGATAGGAGTTATGACAGGTTTTTTTAAAGCTAAGTTTAGCAGTTTCTTTTTTCATTTTATGTTGATTCATTGACGCGGAACTCCTTGAATATCAGATGGAAGATATACTAGAATTAATTTATTTTTCCACTTCTGGGAGATCTTTACTTTCGTTTTCGTTAAAACGGTTCTTTCTTTCTTATACTTAATTTTGAAATTGAATATTTATATATTTTGCAAAACGAAAGTTAGTGTCAATTGATTCATCATTTCTGTTTTTCATGTTTTTTTTAATTCTTAAGCACTCTGTGAATGTGCATGAATTTTTCTAGTACGACTTTCGTTAATAAATCTGTGAAAATCAGATCTCGGATATTATTAGCAAGCTAAATGATGATTTAATAGCAATACCATAATTAATTTATATTTTTAATATAATCTTTTGGCATTTTTTGTTTCTTTATTTTGTGTTTGCTTTTTTTTCCTCTGAGTGTTGGAAACACTTAATCTTTTTGCTAAATTATAAGATCTTCAAAATTTCCAACTGACATTATTGATATTTTTTTAGCCGAGTTTAGCAGCTTCCTTTCTTTTTTTGTTTTATGGTGATTCATACACGCGGAACTCGGTTAATATTAAATAGAAGTTATACTATAATTAATTTATTTTTCTTATTATCTTTTGTTGAATTTTGATGTGTCGGTCGTTTATTTTCTTTTGATTTAATTCACGCACGCAGAACTATTTAGAAACTTTAGTTTTTGTTGAAAAGGTTCTTTCTATTTCGTACTTAATTTTGGAATTGAATATTTATATATTTCATATTTAATATTTTTTCCTTGACTGTTCTTACACTGAAAATTTTACTTAAAGATTTGCATTCATCAATTCATCATTTTTTATTTTGTTTTTTGGTAATGTATTTTTTTCTGTTAGTGGATTTTGAATGATTTTTACTCTGACAAAACGAAAGTAATTGCTACAAACAAAATTAATAACAGAACGAAAGTTGATTCATTAGTTCTTTTTTCCAAGCTTTTTTTGTCTCTTAAACACTCTAGCAATCTACATGAGATTTTCTTCAACAACTTTATTATTAACCCTTCAACCGGCTGAAACGTAGAAAGTCGCTCTCTGATGACTATTCTAAAACCGGCTCCGTCGCAGAAAATCGTTCTCCGATTAATACTCTTAAACCGGCTCCGGCGTATAGAAAGTTGCTCTCTGTTTATTACCCGAAAACCGGCTCCGAAACATTTGCGTTCACTATTTAGCTACAGAGATGCCGTTTTCAAAGCATTCAGCTGAAATATTTTTGCCGTTCAAAGGGTTAAATCTGTAACAATGAGATCTGAGATATTGTTAGCAAGCTAAAAGCCCGTCTTAGACGGGCGCAAATCTTCTAGTAAAATTAAGTTCGTCCATCCATCTTACCAATGTTGACCGAATTTAGGGTCAATTCTTTCAAGACTAGTAGGATGTGTGAGAAACAATATGGTAAATTTACAAAAAATGTTTAGTTATTAGCTTGTTTATTGTTAAAACTCCTTCTCGTGGCATATTTCGGGATTCGTACTATAAGATTAAAAATACTTCACAAGAAAGTCACATTCATGCGTTCTCCTTTTTTTCACCAGATATCCTTTATCCAACAAATGTTAAATGTTATTACTGGATTATACAGTGAAATCTCTTCGAACGGCCACCCCTCTTAACGGCCAATTTTTTGTGGCACGGATTTTTCGGCCCATAGACCTAATGTTAAAATAACCCCTAGCAACGGCCACCCATCCCCTCTGAACGGCCGCCATGTGGGTTCGCCCATCCCATTTGACAAACGTATAGGTTAGAGATTTGCTTTTTAAA
The DNA here is from genome assembly GCA_013235015.1 of Araneus ventricosus. Lineage (NCBI taxonomy): Eukaryota > Metazoa > Arthropoda > Arachnida > Araneae > Araneidae > Araneus > Araneus ventricosus. The sequence goes on from BGPR01001721.1 coordinate 197,927, forward strand.
CTGAAAAACGAACTTGAAAAAATGTTTTTTTCCGAGAAGGGTAAAAACTTAAAACAGTCACAAATTGTATCCTTTTTTCAAAAAAATGTAAAAAATTATTAAATAAAGTTATATAATATATTATATAACTTTATTTAATATATTATATTTATAAAATTATTATAAATATAATATATTAAAAATACTATTTTCTCTTTAGATAAGTTTCAAACTTCATTTTAAATAAGAAATATGTGTCAAGCTTGTTTATATTATATATTATAGCAAATATCTTGTAACTGTAACGAAAACCCTTCCGAGCGGCCAAATTTTCTCGGAACGGAGGGGTGGCCGCTCAGAGAGGTTTCACTGTATAACCTAATAACATAGGACTTCGTCTCGGAAGTATAGGTATTTCGCTTTCCTATTAATATCAGCGAGAAAAAGAGGTAAACATAAAATTTCTGTATTTTATAAAATAAAAACAGTAGAGAATGCCTGTAGTACAAGAATCGGCTTTTAAATATACTTCATTAGTCCTTTTCTCTACAGGTTTCCTGTGATGCCTAATTTGATGAAGTATTCCGTTTTGTGAATGCATTCTTGCTTCTGTTTATAAAAGAATCTATTGGAACTCCATTCTATTCTCCTAAACTAATTGCCACAAAAGACTAAACCGAACTCAAAAATTATGTAATTGGATGAGTGAAGTAGTTTCGTTATTTTAAGTGAAAGGGTTAAAATAACAATCAACAAATATTGTAGTTGGAAAATGATTCCCTATTGCAATCTTCAAAAACTGTGATTGGGAAAAAAAGCAATCCTTTGACCTGAAGTTCTCTTTTTGTTTTGTCTGCGCAGTCATCAAATTTCAAAAAGTTAACGTAGCTCTTGACATTCCTTTCCACTTCTGACGTCTGAAATTAATTACCCTTCATCGATTTTCTTTCAACAACTGCCTATGAGGAATATAATTGCGCATTTACCAAGTGGGAAGTTTGCGGAAGAATAAAATGAGATGAATAATTGAAATGAGGATGATAAATTTAGATTTTATGGTATTATAGGAAAATGTCAAACACGTTTAATTTGATTTGAGACATTAGATCTAAACGCAATTTCTTTTATTAGGAAAAGGATAATACTCATATTATTACGTTGATGATATTAACAAAGCTTTTCTACTTTTCCCTTCATTTAAATCTTACCTCGTATTTCCACTTTTACCAGATATTTTTAAGTTCTTAACCTGAGGGTAAAATCTTCAAATACTTGTCTCGATGTTTCATTCTTTTTCACACAGCATAATTACCTGTGACTTTACTGAATCGAGAGCTTAATGTTTCCTCAATTCTGTTGTTATGCTCAGGTTTAAAAAGTCACATAAATGATTATGTGGTTTTATGTATTAGGATGATTATGTAGATTTTCAGAAGCTCATTTTAAGTAAAAAGTATGCATGCAGCTAGATATGTCATTTGTTTTCATGCTGAAATGGCAATATCAGTTAAATTCACTTGGACTAAAATAATAGTTGAAATGGGGAGTCCCAACTCTTTATAGGGTTCAAAATTTTAATACTATGAGTCCTAAGACCATTGAAGGAGCTAAAAAATTGCTAACAAAGTAGTAATGTTAAATGGGGGAAATATTCTTACGGTATTTTAAAGGTTTTACAACTATTTAAAAAATGTTTGATTCTGTTGGGAACAATTTTAACAGAAGAGAATTACAATTATTATATACAACAAAATTTAATCAGTCGGATAGATATAATGTGAACTTCTTTTATTAAAATCCGTAGCTCTTCGGATTCAAAGAATTTTTCTAAAATTTCAAAATTTGTTTTTGCTTGACTTTTTTCAATCTAAGAAGGTTTGCAGGAAACGATAGATATAGTAATTGAATTGGGTGAGATCTCGGACAGTTATTGGTCGTGACCCCCCCCCCCCCCAACTGAAACTGCATCTGCTCATTGATTCGTACAAGAAGTGAATGAATGTCAGGATTAATATAGTGTATACTTATCTTTTAGTAGGTTTTATAGTTGATGGGAATTGTTTTATACTGTAACACAATTTTTAGAACTATTGTGAGGCCCCAGGAAAGCAGCTGTTAATAAAGTGGCCAGACGTCCCGTATTATCTGGGACAGTCCTAATTTTTTTATTACTTCTCCTGGATCGAAAATGTGTCTCGGGCGTCAATGCAATGTCTCGGAGTGTTCCGATTTTTACCAAAAAATATTTTGTATTACAAAATTAAAAACAAATTAACTAGATTTAAAAAGTGTATTACCCCGGCTATATTTATTTTATTGTGATTCGGAATAATAGTATTTCCATATATTTGTGCAATAACAGAATTATAGTAGGTTAGAGCTAATTAATTCATGAATCGTTTTTTAAATCATTTTCTACCAGAAATGTGTATTTTCCTTGTACAAATTGGTTATTAACCGCTGAAGTTTGATATCATTGTTATTAAAGCTACCAGAAATACCGGATTATCCAAAACTCTCCTGAATTAGTACTTTTAGTTTCAGATTGTAAAAATGTCCCGGATTTGCCCTGATTTTGAAAGAAATGTCCTAGTCAGTCCCGTACTTTACATATCAATTAACTTCATAACTTAAAGTTCGTTTCTGACGAATTCTCTTTTCTATCGTTACTATACATAGAATAGGATCACCCTATTTCAGTGAATAATGCCAGTTTAGTGCCGAATTTTATTTGAACATAGTTAATTTCCAATGTGTCTAGGGTCACCAGTACAGTCCCGTTTCCTTACTCTTGGCCTCTAAGCCCAATATCTGGAGCGTCCCGTATTGAAGATCAGAAAATCTGTCCACTTAACTTGTTAAGCTTATCCATTTTCTGTAAAATTGTTGTTGTTGTGGGTTTTTGTGCAGCAGGAACCAGTGATGGCTATGCTTTGCCAAATGTGTGATATAAAATGCTATCGTGTTAAAATGAAGAAAGCACATGGAAAGTTTCGAGAAAGTGTTTTCCTTTATAATTTAGAATACAAAAGTAAAATAGGTAAACAAACAGTTTAAAACAAAATACTAAATCCAATTACCAATAAATTATAAATAAAACTCGATTATTTTTGTATAAAAGGTCTGTAAAAATGCAAAAATATTTGGATGAGGATGTCCCTCCTACCAAGTCTCTAAAGTTGACAGATGCTGAACTAAAAAAGTTTAAGCTCAAATAAAACTCGATGAAAGCTACGTGGCATGTTGAACACTGTTCTCTAAATAAAAGTTGTTTATGGGTGAAACGGATATGACCGATCCATTCGATATTCAATTGAGCGTTGAGCACACTCACTGGACAAGTGACCCCTTTCTATAAGAAAACCAAGCGTTTATTAAAGGTCTAGCTGCTTGAAAAATGATGAACATATATTCCCATCCAAGTGTCGTGAATATTCTTTTTCGTAAGTGGGTAGATATATGCTTTTGTTATGTACAATAATTTGGCATGTCTTCTAAAATGTATATATACTAAGAGATTGGAAGTTTGTCGACATCATGCTGGCCATTTTTGAAGTGTAGTTTTATCGAATCTTTTATCATGCGACAATAAGATTCAACTGTGTAAAAAACTAGGTAATTAGCCGTTTTACATCCATACCGGAAATTGTTCTCGATGTAGATACCACTTTAGGTTCTTTTATGTCGCGTATCATTTCTGGCACCGATGAAATGGATTTTATTCGCTAATAAGAACCAGGAACCACGCCCTTCACGTACTCGGGCATAAATATCCATAACAATAAGGGAGTAAGAGAAAATTACAGTTCAGTTATTGACATTATCCCAAAAATTTTTAATCTTTAATCTTTTAAAATCTTTAATTATGAATTTTTTCCAATGAAGTATATGCAATCAAAATAAGAGCAATAAAAAAATTAGCAAGCAGACCTGTCCTCTGAGAACAAACACTGAATTTCCAAAATCCACATAAAATATGGACTTTTCTTCACTCAAAAAAACCCAGTCAAATGGTCGTTGGTTTCCTTGGATATTAAAAATGAACTTTAAAATATCATATATCACATAAATCAAAAGCTTTAGACAAGATATTAAAAGAAATTATTTAAAAATGCACATCTAAATATTGAATTCTAATACGGATTCCTTTTTACTGAAAATTCTCATGAAAGAGTGCCTAAAATTAAAAAAAGATGGGGAATTTTCCTGCAATCACAGAGTTTATCCCTAATGGGGAAAATAAACGTTGGATTTGATAAGTTTCTGAAAACAATATATCTTATTTTACTATCGAAATTCATCAAATAAATATCCAAAATAAATATTTAATGATTTCTATTAACAGGTTCAGGGTTCAGATTTTCATTAACAGGGTAAGGTCGCCTTTCTACAGGTGATCCAGAGGGAATAAGAGAGTTTAGAACTTTAAAAAGCATATTTTTAAATGTATGAGTTATATATGATTTACGGTCTGCAAAAACAAATTTTTCGCTTGTTCCTTCAAATATACATTATTTGGTGTAAACTGTGTTTTTATTAAACCGTTTTGATGTAACACGGTTCAAGAAATGGGGAAAACTCTCGAGCAACACAGTAACCTTAAAAGGAAGTCGAGTATCGGGGGAATAAAAAGAAGTGTAATAAGAGCTTCTAAGAGCGAATAAAAACTACTTTTTAGAAACACACTTTTATTGATGAACTATAAAGAAGTTTTTTCTAATTTTAATTGTTTTCTACCTTTTATTCTTTACTTTATAATTCATTATTATAAATATTATTGGATCTTGAAATCATTTTTTTCTCAAATTCATTATTAGATGGCACTACGAGTATGAAATTATATTTAATTAAATTAATCTATTTACTGATAATTAAGTTCTGAAAATAATAAAATAGTGCTTTGTTATCGAGAGCACACAAGCGTGCAAAATTCCAAAACTAACTCATCAAGAAATGATTGAAAAATTGATTATAAAATTTGATCTTTCCAAACACGAAACAAGTCAAGTGAAATAAAACTGGGTAAAAATATGTTCAAAAATGTAATGTAAGGTCAAGACTAGAAAGGACGATCAAATGAAACTATATTTTCTAAATTAAGATCCTTCCTTTTAAAGAAACACTATGTTTAACAGAGAGACAGCTTGACAAGTTTTTATCACCATATAACGAAATTGATGATGATCACTGAAGTAAAAGCATGCATTATAAAGTAAGAGTTTTTTGCCTTTTTTTAAGTGCAGATTAAAAAGCAAGATAATACTGAGGAAAATTTGGAAGATGAAGATATCTTGTTAAAAAGAAACTACCTAGGTTGATGTAGTTTAATAGAGTTGATGAAGATAAATATCTTCTATTTCATGAAATATAGAATATAAATTATTTTGAATATTTAATATCTTCAATTTGGTGTAATTTATAATCATTTTAACTCAATTTTTGTTGGGAAAAGTTTGGAAATGAATCTGTATAGAAACTGAAATAACTAAATATTATGACGCATCAGAAGGAAATAGTTTAGACTTAAAAATAACACATAAAAATTAGTAGAAACAAATAGTTCAATTTAGAAGTTGCAATTTAGTAGATTTTCCTCACAAATCGACTTTCTATTCACTATTCTACTCATTTTTGTTTGACATTCACGATACCTGAAAACCAAATAGTTCTTTCCTAAAATCTACTTCAAAGGTACGATCTGGGAGTGTAGCTTTTAATTGATTCTCGGAAATGGCAAACTGGTCATTCACCACCGAAACGAATTTTGATTTAGCCAGATTGGTGGTTCTTAAACATGTCATATCATATTCACCGCAGTAAAATTTTTGAATCCCGCAGACGTACGAATAGTGTGCCTTCATTCTCGCATCTCCAACGTTATCGATCAAAACAAAGAGATTTGTTGAAAAATCAACCATGGATGATTCCTGATAAATCACTTCCTCCAACTCCGCGGCCTCCATTTCTTGTTGGAAAGAGCGAAGTTCCTCATCTTCAGATTCCTCCATCAGTGTCACGTTTTCTTCTTTCTCTTCATCAGTTTCTTGTTTTCTTCCATACTTGAAGACAAACGGCGTCATATTATTATTAACAAAGAACTTCATAGTGAACAGTACTATGTATGTAAATCACATGATAAATTGTTTTAAAATGTCAGGTGTTAATTTTACTTAAAACAGTGAACTTTACTGACAGGACAGAGAGCAACCCTGTTTCTAGATTTAAAATTGCTTCCTATTAAATAATAAATTATTCCAAATGCATAAAAAATATAGGTTTTTGTTACAGTAGAACCCTGTTCCCAATTGCCCTGCAATAAAAATTTTCAAGAGTAATTAAGAACACTAAATTGTTCTTCAAGATGAAATCCAAAAACGAAAACTGAAGTTTCCTCGTAATCTTTAAATCTTACAGATCTAATAAATATATAAATTCGCAATTTGGTTTGCATATAACCGGCGTAGAGAACGAAAAATGAAACTTAAGACATTTTGATTTCACTTTTCTGAACACGGTTGTAATTAAAAGTACCAAACGTTACCAAATAGCATTGAAAAAAGTAGAAAAGTGTTTTTCTTCTTCCTCTATAGCGTCTAAATGAAAGCACATGCTTTTCAGTTCGCCTCCCCAGTGCGCTCTGTAGTCACCGTTCTCAATTACTAATTGTTCCCAATTTTCCCGCCTGACCCTATATAGTTGCAGAAAGTACATATTAATGTCATACTTGTTGATAAAACAATTTTAATAAATATATTTCTGTTAGCTATAAAAATATAATTGTATAATTCTTTTAATTTTTGATGGCTGGTTCTCTTGTACCAGTCCTTTGTTTTGTATATCTGGATTCGCATAACAAAGTCATTTTTATGAACCTAACAGCCTTCAGTTCAGTGATATATTGATTTTATAAGTCAAGCTCTATATTATCAGTATTATGCGTCTAAAATAAAAGTCGTCTGCATATTTTTCTGTTAGAGAAAGCGATAAATAGCAGACTGTATCTACTTCCCCTTCGAACAGGCGGCTAATGCGAAACTCCTTTCTGAAGTTTAACTATCCCGCAAGCTGTGTCACCGGACTTTCCTGCAGTAAATTTATTTCCTTTCGCAGCAAATTGCCTGGGACATCTCCCTTCTCATTCTTCAATTTATTTCACCACGTTTTCCTCCTTCATCTTTTTGCTCTTTTTCTGGTCGAGTCTTTGTGAGAGAATTCAATAAAGTTGCAGTTACATAGACGGCAGAAAAAGGCTGAAAGAAGAGCTGAAGTTAGCTATTAGCAGATGAGTATTTGTTCTTAGCTGGCATCAGTTTCTTCCCCGTTTTCATTTATTACTAGTTAGTTTTTATTAATAAAGTTTCTAAGGTTTTGACGTAGTGTTTATTATAGTTGCTGACACATAAACATTTTATTTTAAGTCTGTCATTTCTAAAAAATAAAATTTTCACAAGTAATTAATGTCAAATTAATTTTACAAAATCAGTAATTTAATAAATGTGCGATTTCCTAACTAACAGATTGAAAACCGGAAATAATAAATATCATTCATTCATGATCTTATTAATCATTTACAATTATTTATCATTCTTTGATTCATTTATCATTGTATGAACATTATTTATTGATAATTTTTTGACTTTTTGATTATCATTTACATAAATGAAGCTTTCCCTTTCTCCATAAATTGATCTCAAAGAACTTCTGTATGAACTTATGTTGTATTACAAAAAATGAAAGTTTTTGAATAGCAAAAAAAAGAAATCTGAATCTTAATTTTAAATTTGAAGAAAATTTGGTGTTCGAAAAACCTTGGATTTACTGAAAGAAAAATTTGAAAGAAAGTTGAAATGCTTGAGATAAATATGATTGGCGCTATGCTTTCATATGCTTAGAAAAAAAAGTACGTGGTAGTTTACAAACTGTGGATAGGTTTCTTGGAAAAAATGAAATGGTGATAAAAAATAGTTAATGCCTATAATTAAATGCTTATGTAGTTTAAAAATCGCATTATTTTGTAATTGAAAGAATTAATTTTTATAATTTTTATTAAGATTCAATCAAATATATTTCAGAATTGCTTTACTGCTCGCGTAATTTTGTTTAAAATGAACAAATGATTTACCTAGTGATTTTTAGTGACTTACAGAATAAAATAATATTCAACATCCCTTTTTTAAGAGCTGAAGTTTCTTTAATTGACTTTATGTATTAAATTTTATAAACTCACTTGCCCATCATTTAGCGATTGTTTTCAACACTTCGGAAGGGAACAGAGGAAAGACATAAAGAAAAACAGAAGGCAACAAAATGCAATTTTCGGTTCAATTTTGTAGAATTCTGTTATGATCGACATTAGGGTAACCGTATTTAAGATAAGTGGAGATCAGAATCTATGTCTCGTGTCAGGAGCACATTAAGGCCAATTCAGCTCAGGGAGCTTAGTGCCGATGCTCACTTTTGATGTTGTTTATTCCGGATGCTAAACATTCATATTTCAGTTTTCTCTGTCATTTTATGAGATGACTATAGGTTTGAAATGCTAAAAATTCTTGTTGACTAAGATGAGAAAGATTTTGTCTCTAAAATGAGGATCTTGTTAACTGAGATGAGGAAATTGAGATTTTTAAAAAATTTATACAGGAGTTGAATTCGTACCTTCGTTCATTGAAGTTAAAATAAGCCATTGGCTAGTCTTAGTTGAGAAAAATATGTGTTTCTATCCCATTTTTTCTTAATGATTTAGAAGGAATCCTTTTAGAATTGTCATATATACAGAGTCCGTCAAAAAATGTGTACACGCTTTGAAATATTGTTAAAGTTCAACGTCAGTGCAGGCGCGAAGTAGAGGCACAACCTCCAACGCATTTGACAATTACAGGCTTTCATGACAAGTTTGAGACGGATGATACAATTTGTGATGTGCACAAGGGAATATCCAGTAGACGTCTTGCACTACAAGGCCTGCTTCTTCAGCTTTGGTTTTAGAAATGTTTCCAACGCCACCTCAGAAGTCTACTACGCAATGTGTACGTGAGACGGGGATTAGTACAGCGAAAGTGCGATGCATTCTGGAAGCTGGAACGTGTCCCCTGAAATAACTGCACAGGTGGAGGAAGATTGTATCAACCTTATAATTAAGTTCAGTACTATTACACAATAAAGAATTTTCATTCGCAAAATTGTGTATACATTTTTTTACGGACTTTGTATATGACTGAAACTCGACTACTAAAGTTCCCATTACTTCTAAATCCAAAATCATTATAAATTTGCCTGTCTAAATATTGATGATGCTGCGAATTTCATTTTTTAAATTTAAATTTGATTTTCTTCTCAGATTTAAATTCTGCAGACAAAATAAATATCAGCGCAATATTCATACTTGAGCGTTATACGCATTGTGAGTACGATTCACTTCTTTAAAGTTAATTAGTATATATTCATGGAAAGATTAGTCAATAACTTTTAAAATATCGATCTAAAACAATTTTCTAACTTTGTCAACGGATGCCAGATTGTTCCATTTTGAAGATTTTACGTGGAAAAAGACCATCCTCTCACCCTCCATCCGATTCGATGCAAATACAGCTGTTCGTGTTTACCCGAATCTAATCCTTGCATAATAGAAGGTTACTCTTTACTCCCTTACCTACCCAGCGTAACAAAACCCGTTCATTCTCTTATTTGGACTGCGCTATAACGTTTCAGGTCCATTTGCTACCGGTACCGCTTGGTCAACTGCTAAAGATCCATTTGAGGTAGGAACTCCCGTTCCTGTAACTTGATTCCACAGTTGCCATGGCAACCCTCTAGGAAAAGAAACTCGGGGTTTTCAAAGTCTTCAGGGACTCGAGATGACGTTAGATATACGGTAAAAGCATTCCGTCGAACCACCATCCCTCCTTTTTTGGACAACGATAGGTTGAAGTGTCCATCGTGAGCTTAAGAACCTCTATCGCCAAACTATGGGTTTCCACCAATGATACAGCGACAAAAGATTTTTATTTATAGAAGTGTTTGAAAGCAAAATTGGATATAGAATTATTACCACTCCTATTATCACGTAGAAATAAAAATAACAAAAGTGCTTTCGTTGAAACCATTTTATTGAACAAGATAACGAGGTGAGTTAAAGCCTTCGAAGGATGACAAAATAGCAATAAATCTCATGAAATAGAAAAAGAATAAAATAGCTGTCCAACCAAAGAATAAAAACCGAAATAATAATTAATTTTAAAACTTTAATTTTTATTCTCGTTTAGTTGCAAGAAAACTATTTACATTTTCACATTGATTGTTAAAGATTTCGATATTTTCGAATTTACAAGAACAAGTAATTTAGACTGGCGATTACTGAGATTGTAACTACTTGTTTTGGTAGCTGTTCTAAGCAATTACGTTGTTGTTTCAGATACGGCCAGAGAAGATGTCCTTTGGTCTGTTTTGAGCAGAAATATTTTATGTTAGTAACATAAAATACTGCATTTTATGAACAATCGTGTAAAAGAGGAATTATGGAGAAAATTCGTTTTTTTTAAATAGAATTTTGAACAAAATCGAAACAAAAAGTTCTTGCTAAAATTCCTTTCTATCTGTTTGGAACATCTTCATCAGGAGATTCATCACTTTTTACAGGAGTGGTTAAATTAGTGCTATTTACTTGGTGTGTTTCTGCTAGCTAAATTTATTTACAGCACAATGAGGCTTTGATGAAGAATTATCCAAATTGTTCATTAGTACATAGCTATTAATGCAATGTAATTTATAAAACTGCCTTTGAATCTTCTCTTTTCTTTCGTAACCTAATTAAAAATACGAAAGAAAGTGAGAAGGCGGAGTATTTTTAATCTTGTGCTACTAAATCTCCTGGGTAATTACGTTAAGTGTGAAAGTTTACGAAAATGAATTTTAAAATTTTTGTCGAGTATCAATAAAGACCCTGCTTATGTTTATGGGTTTCATTTTGTTTAATTAAAAACATGCCAAAAGGAAAGTTGTATAAGCTTTCACCCGGGACTGTCGTCTCTTTGAGAGTAATTTGTTGCAGACCGATGGAAGTTTAAAGCAAACCAATGTAAAACGCATTTGCATATACATTAGAAAAAGCACTGGGATGAAAGCATGTATTCGAAAAACCACCCCGAGCTCTTTTTGATTTTTGGATTTAGGTCTTTATTTGTGGAATATAGAAATGAGTACATACATTATTCTGGAAAATAACTTTAAACAGTCAGTATTTAATACGTCACTTTGTCTATGTAAAACATTCAATAAAAATAATTTATATAAAGTCTATTAATTCTTCTAATGTTATTAGCGTACAAATTCCAAAAAAATAAACAACGAAATTAGTGCAGGGTTTTATAATTTAAGTTCGTTTATTAAGAAGGAGCCTGGTAGGTATAGAGCCCCAAACGAAACAAAACTTCACTTATAGTACAATTGATGAGCTCTGTGAAAACACAAAAAAAGAAGAAAGGAAAAGAAAAGTTAAAATTTTCATCAATAGGTGGCACGCTCTAATATCTGAGGTTACTTCTGAGAATTTTTTTTATTACTGAAACAAATTGAATAGTTCATTTGAGTTTTTTTTCGTTTTAGTTTAACTAAAAACTCTGCCGAAATTCATTTCCATACTATTTTTATGCAAGACACTGCGCCACCAATTTTTCTTGTTTTCGTGTACTACACTCTAGTGAAATTTTGTCTTGTTTGGAGCCATAGAACCGGCTCTAGGGCCTTCTGAACAAGAGAAATTGAATTATATGAACTCTGTAGAAATCTTATTTTCTTAATAAATTACTTATCAGATTTTACCTAAAATGATAGAGGAAAGCATTCAGCTAAGACATATTTTTATGTAATGCTTCAATGAAAAAAAAAAAGGCTGAAAGAACAGCAATCTAAAATTCTTTTTTAAAGATCAAATAGACAGAAGAATAGTTATTTCATGAAATAAATTACTCGTCAGGATCATATATCTAAAACTAGTAGCTCATCTTTCTAAATGAGTGTCTGGTTTAACACCCCCATACGGATGTTATGGTATCCAGGATAGAACGCTTCTTTTTTTAAGGAAGAGTTCTAAAAGTCAAGAAGACAAAAGTTTTTCTGTTTTTTTAAAAATTTTTTTATTATGTTTTCTTATTTACTGACTGACAGATTGATTGACACTTGATTACTGACAGATATAGCCCTTATGCACCAATCCAATCAATTGAATATTAACTAAATAAACCTCTAGACAATCGCGTTGACTTCCATAATAGGATTTATTCCACAATCTCGGTTATTTCCACTCTCTGTTTAGCTTAGTCGCACTGTGAAGACAATCGAGTAAACCTTCTGAAAGAGTACATCGTTCCGTTGATCGATTTACTCCAAACTTTAATACGGGTCAACAATCTTACCGTAAAAAAACACATACCATATATCATTTCCATAGCTCTTTGCAGTTGGGATCTATCGTGTTCATATGCACGCGGACATACAGTCTACTCTTTCACATATGTGATCCAGAATTTTATACAAATTTAGTTTTATGACTACATACGAAATTTCATCTATCTATCGTTCTCCATACACAAGGACAGACAGACAGACATAATTTCAAAAACGGTTTTTTTTATCCAAGATGTGGCGATTCCTCAAATTCTCAAGGACAGATATTTTTTCTTTTCTTTAGACGATTACTATATTTCTGTGTATAACGATAAAGCAAAAGTAGGATAAAAAAACTGAAATAAAAAATAAACGACAACACGATATTACATTTTATATTCTAAGAGCTTTCATTAACTTTCTAGTATTGGAACATTTTATTCTCTGTTTAGATGGGCTGCTTTCAAATACGTCCAAATGTTTTCGCATCGACACGAAAGGCCATTTAGGTGCAACGATATGTTAGTGTAATATAAATTAAGGATCACATCTAGACCACAAAAATCAAGTACTCCAGCAAAAGACAGAGGAATTTCCACTACGCGTCGATAGTGGAATACACAGTTGAAGGGCATATCAACCCCCAGGCCCAAAAATGTCTTAATAGTTTCTAAATTCATCCGACTCTTTCCGGTTGCTTCAAAGCTCGAATTCTGGAAGCGGAAAGGTTAGAAAAAGACTCCTCCTCTCTTTGTTCAAAAGCTCAGAACTTCATTATTTTTTGTTCACCAAAATCCCATCTCTAAGCAAACCATCAAGCAGAACCTCAGTTCACTAGAACTCGGAAGAAAGACACAGTAGTTTGAATTGCTGTTAGTAGTTTAGAAACAAGCTTCTGAAATACTTTTATATGACTGTAGAAGTTGATAATTAAGAAAATCACGTTGCTCTATTTTGACCGATTTTATATAGCTGATGAAGTATCTTAAATAGATGTAGTTTCGAAAAACCCTAATGTTATTGAGTCTGTTCAAAAATGTATTTCTAAGCTAAATTACTCAGATAAACAGTTAAAAGTAAAACATAACACAGCGAGAATATTTTCAGTTATTCAGAACATAAATGTAAAAGAAATAAGTCAGCGAAAGTTTGACTTACAGTGCCTTCTCTAAAGGGTATCCCCCGAAAAAAGATTCTCGAAGAACTTTTACAGAAACGATTGACAACATACGCCGCAGTTTCATTAATTAGATTAATAAACATAAATGTCAAATCTTGTTAGCTATCAGAAGTTTCATAGTGGTTATTAATTAATGTAAGAATTTTTCATTTTTTACAGTTGCGATATTTTACATTAGATCGATACCTTTTGATAAATAAATCATTGAATCTCTCGTCGTAATTACTGTTACTATTACATTCGTTTGACAGTAGTCACCATATGAACTTCTCAGGTAGTCTGCCAGAGTGTGGATTAATTGGACATTTCTTCTTGGAGAAACAGTAACTGGTGATATTTGTGTGATTTTATAGAAGGAATTCGTTTTGAGATGTTTACGATTAAAAATGAACTTTCCAGCAGCATGGAGAATATTTTTACTATCTTCGCAACGTGAAGATAGAATTCTAGTGAAGAGATGGTTAAGGCAAATAGGTAGCTTTGAACTCCCACCACACTCACCGGATCTCAATATGATGAATTTCTTTTTGTAATAATTCATGAAACTATTGCTTGATAATAACGAACTAAATTATTTTTTACGCTGTAAAGTTTGAAACATAGTTACAATTTGTGGATCAATTGCCTACCCACATAAATAATATAGTATTTCTTTAAATTTTATTCAGAGCTAGCGTATATGTTCCGCACAATATGTGAATTCATGGAGTATGACTACGATTACGTCAGTCGCATTTTATTTGGAAGTTCTGCATTTGGAATATTGTAAAATTTTGTAGATATCCTGCGTGAAGCTTGAAATAATAGAAATTTCAATATTTACTTTAAAATGAAGTTATTTTTATAAAAAAGACTTTCAGTTTTCATGTGACTAAGTATAAAACAATAATTAAAAATGATTTTTGATTCAAGTGTAAAAACTGTAATTCATATGGCAAAATTTGATTGCTTATCATAGATATTTAAGTACGCATGTCGGATATAACAAATGTAAGATATAATGAGTTCATACCTTCAAAAGAATTTCTCTACTTTATTTAGAAATGCTTTGAAAAATAGAAAATTAGAACTATAATTGGACAATCATCAGCCAATTGTCAGCTTGCTTTTTGATATTTCATAATAATGAAGATCGAATGGGGAGAAAGTGAAAAAATTCTTTACTAAAATCGCCTCACTGCATGAACTCCTAACATTATGAATTTTTCTTCCTCACAATTTTTTCAAATTTTTTTCTCATCTAAACAATCTTCTGCCTCATTTAAATAATTGAATAACATTTTCGAGAAGACCACTTTAGCACGAAAAAAAGAATATTAAAGTGATTCAATTACGTTTATGAAACCAAGAATCATTTGAAGCGAAGTTGTGACAAATGATGTGAAAAACAAGTTGCATCTCTGCTTACAATAACACTTTTTAGATATTTTCTTACAATATGGAATCCAGAGGAAAATCAAGTGCTTCAGAATAAAAGAGAGTATTTAGAGGGCTTTATTTAGATTATTATTTGAAAAGATCAGATTATTTGATCAATTTATTATTTTTATTCTTTTAACAAAATTTCAATACTTCGTTCATTACGCAGGAAATTTCATGCATTCATTTTTTATTGTGACAAAACTTCAGCATTTCGATGTTTGCAATAAAATAAAAAAATAATAAAGCAAGTTTTGAAAACACATTATTGTTTGTGTTCTGAAAAGTACATGTTATTTTTATTTCAATTATTTTCTTCTCTTTAGTCTTTAATTTACATTTAATTATTATGGAATCATTTTTTTTCTAAAATTCGTTATCAGGTGAAATGATTTGTAGGGAATCAAAATTTAATTAACTTAATCGATTAATTAATAATTAAGTTGTGAAAATATTAAAACAGTGTATTGTTGTCGGGAACACACAGTGTACAAAATTTCAAAACTCTAGCGCATCAGGAAGGAGGGAAAAATCGATTGCAAAATTTCATTTTTACAAACATGAAATAAGTTAAATAAAGCTGCATAATAAATGAAACAAACGAAAACGCCACTGAAAAAGGGTAAAATGTATATATTCATGCACTACTGAAAATCAAATAGGTGGTGTCAGTAATGTGGAATGCTTATAATATAATTCTTACTTAGAGAAACACAATAACAGTATTCAAATATTAGCACTAATCACGTGAGGGACCAAAAATAGTTCAGTTATATATCAGAACGTTCAGTTATAATTCGTAACTAAATTCTCTCAAAAACTTTCTTGATTGACTCTGTTTGTGTCTTTAAGAAAAGTGTACGCTCATGATGAAAAATCTGGTAACTTTCCAATGCTTTGAGAAGTAGGAAGAGACAATATTAATTAAGATTGTCTTTAAACGCATATTAACAATACCAGAAAGAATTTTTCATATGTTTAAATAGTTTACAATTTCTTAAAGGCAGCACACTGTTTCAAACAAATAAATAAGATTTAAAATTTGAAGAAAGAGCAATTATAAAAAGGAAAATTTTAAATTCATATTCACGACCCTTTACCGTTATTCACAAATTTCATGCGATAATGGTCATGAAATTGCTTCGAGTACGAAACTAATCATGGGATCATTGCCATTTTAATACAATTAATGATGGAAGTCAAACAGAAGCAGAATTTTCAACAAATTCAATATTGGTTTTCTAAACCCGATTTCAGATTGAGGAAGCGATGCTCCATTAGCCTTTCAATTTTCTCCAACAACACATCATTTAGTATTACTCTCTCTTGAGAAATAAAAAATCTTGATAACGTGCGGTACAGAATAAGTCTAATTGATATGGGGAGGGCGTTTTCAGCAATCTCTTACCGCCTCTTTTCTTGCGTAGCGTGCAGGCATAATTGCGGTACCAGAAGTCGAAACATTAATTTTCCATCAGCTGAAATAGATAAAACCCATACAGATTCCACAAGTTTTTTGTATAAACAATTCCATCTTTTCAATAAATAATTCTTATTTAATAAATCATAAGTTGTCTCTGCTTTTCTCAGGAATTCACTAAGTTAATGATGTTTCGAAAATGGGTGCTTCTTTGTGAAAGCCCAGCAATTTGCGTGATGCGCGCGAGGAAAATATTTCTTCAGACACTCAAAGCGCGGAATTAGAGAACTTAATATACTAAATGGGATTTTGAATTATAAAGGATTTAGAAATGTATTCTTGCATTTTGCGTCTAGATGAAATCGGAACACAGGAGCGTTATCTAGAATGAAGAGAAGGGTGGCATTATAAAACGGGGCTCATTTATATGGAGGGTAAATTTTGCCCCAAGGATAGAAAGTTTGGATAGAAACTACCACAATTCTCATTTGAAGGGAAACTAATAACACATCTGTAAAAATATAAAGTTTTTGTTCCATATAACTTAGTTTGGTGTGATATATATTAATATATTCTACAACTCCATAGTGTTTCATGATTTATTTTCATTACTTGTCCACATTCGAATTAGGGAACATTGTTTTTTCGATAAAGTAAGAAACGGCATAATGAAACACAATTTACTTGTGAAAAGTGTAAATGTTTTCGTAAGGGGCTAGTGTTACAGGAATAACTCGAAAAAAAATTCCAAACACTGGTTAGAATATCATTTGAAGTTGAATTTATCAAATACCGATATAAACATTTAAGTGGAACGATACGAATTTTTGCTATTTATATTTCAAAGATTGATAGTTTCTTAACTTTTGATTATGACTATTCTCGAATTGGTTTGCTAAGAAAATTGTAATACAGAACATATATATACAAAAGAAACAATCAATAAAAAGCATAAACAGCAGAATATACTACACAAAATAAACATTCATATCAAAAGCATAATCAACAAAATAAAAAACAAAAACAGTGAATAAAATGAAACGAAACAAAATGCCAAAAGTGTCAAAGGGAAGAAAATATGCGTCAATAAAGGGAAAAATATATAACACAAACGCTACGCATGATCAGTATACTGCAATTTTAGGAGCCCTGTGGAGGCCAAAAACTAAATAAAATGATATTTTAGTCTCTAATTTTTCATTCACATTTAGTTTTTTAGTCTGTTTTAGTCTTTGGAGTGAAAGTAGTGTCTATCAGCTTTGTTTTAGCTAACACCATCTGCAGAAAGCGCTAAAATCTTTTTATGCCGTTCACGTGAATTTCATTCCCCTTATGAGCTTTCATGTGTTTTTACCGCCAATATTTTACCTTTTTGTCTCTCCATTTAATGTTGAGTTTTGCTACATGTATATACAATGCTATCCCTCACGTACATTTCTTTCTTTACCATGCTTATTGTTGGCCCTTCAAGTTCCCTATGTTCACAAGGTTTAAAAATTCTCAAGTTTACGTTTACGAAATTTTACGTTTCCCACCATTACCATACGCGAGGCAGTGTTGGCGGAAAAACATTAGAAAAATGGAGGTTAAAATCCAACCAAAAACGCTGAAAGAGGTTTTACGTAGATATTTGTCGACTGTAGAGGTGGGGGGGGGGGGGGTCGAAGATAATTTCGATAATATTTATGAACTTTAAAGATAAATAGTGGTATAAAGAATTCACAAGAGAACATTACAATAAATTTCTTGCAAGTATTTAACTAAAGAACATAATATATTGAACTTAATTTATTGCTTATCTTCATTGAAAACGAAGCCTTAAAAGGAGTTTTTAAATATTAGATTAATACATTGATACATATCATAAGACTACATTATCTGATGCAAATATAAAATTTCGATTGCAATTTATAAAATATAAGTTGATCTAACGTTAACTTAGATTTCCTTTGTTCTTGGTTGCTTTCCATAATTTTTGCGTTGTCTTATGATTTTAATCATATTTAAAAAATTATATATTCCATGAAGTGTTTTCATGCTTATTCAGCTGAAACGCGTTGTCTTCATTATTGTTGGGCATTCCGATTAAATATTTTCAGTACTAACAGAGAAACAAACTATGTTTTACAGCATATTTGACTTGATTAGCTTTTTTTCTACAGTTTTGGTGGGGAAACTAATACTTTAAGACAAAAATGATATTATGTGCTCTTCATTTATTTACAGGATAGCATTATTTGAGCTGCGTTAACAAAATAGTAAGGATATGGGCCAAAACCAACTAATCGATTCTTGTAAGTGAAATTATATTACGAAGTTTAAATTATGAAACATATTTCAGGTCATAATTAAAATAGAACTCTCCTGCCATATGATATTTATTAAAGTGATTTAAATATTAATCTCATGTAGATTTAAAAACATATAAGCAGTCAAAAATGCTTCTTTAAAAGAGTTATTTATTTAAAGATTAATTTAAATTTAACGTAAGGATTCATCGAA
Source organism: Araneus ventricosus (assembly GCA_013235015.1). Lineage (NCBI taxonomy): Eukaryota > Metazoa > Arthropoda > Arachnida > Araneae > Araneidae > Araneus > Araneus ventricosus. Next base: position 216,808 of record BGPR01001721.1, read on the forward strand.
TATTTCTTTCCCCTCTTGATTTTAGGATTATATGTGCTTCATATCACTATAAAAATAACTCGAATCTTTAAATGGGATAAATGTGCAATTATGTTTTTGCGATGTATGGATAAATATTGGGCATTGTCCATTTCATAGGGAAAGTTTAATCTAGGTAGATTAACGTCCTGTTTTGAAGCTTTAAGAGGATCATTTTGCGACGGATTTTTTACATTTCATCTGCGGTCAGAAGACAAAGACGGCGCATGAGCTGTCACCCCACTCTCCAAACTTCCACTCCACACAACCATGACCACGCTTAACCCTCGTGGACAGATTTATCATGCGCCAGGCCCACAAATAGCACGGATCTTCGGCGGAATCGGATCTGAAATCAGCGATCCTCTGATCACGAAGCTGAAACCTTACTATAAAGTCACCGCGTGCCCTATTTGATAGAACAAGTCTTTCGATGAAAGATGTCATGTCATTTTCTAGAAGCAGTATGTTTCTTTACTGCTTTATAACTCACCATAAACACAGCTAGGAGAAAAATGGTTGATTTTCTGTAAAGCAGTTTATCGGACTTCTAAACCTTATTGCTGGAAAAAATGATTTCCGAATCCTGTAAAGAGAGTTGAGGAAGAAACTGTGAAAGTAACTAAGCAAATTGTGCAATAGGGTGGGTCACCGTTCAATGGAGAAAAAAACAGTTTCCCGATTTCTCTGAGGCATAGCAAGAACAGGGTGCCAAATGATGTTTTTAGCTCACATATGAAATTTGGTTTGAATGACATATCATCTTCTGCCTCCGGATTGACTTTGAAGAATATATATTTTGGAAAAAAACTTCTTTTTGATGAGTTGCTATACCTAGGCTAAAAATAGTTTCAAAATGTGTGTCTGTCAAACAAATTGAAATTATATGAGTAATATTTATTTATTATAAGAAAAAAGTTTATAAAAATGACATTTATATTATTACAATAATAATTTTAAATGACGTGAATTTTCTTCTTGCAATCGAATTTTGGCATGACTTTTCGAGTTTCTATTTGGTTTTTTACGAATCCTTCTCTCTCAGATTTTTTGTACAGTTTTCAGAAGGAGATTCCTCCGAAATATAAATTTCGATTAGAACGAGATAGTCATGGGGCATGAGACATTTTTCCTGGAGATTTTTTGTATTAAAACCATAGGAAATATGCCTGTTGAAACCGCTGATACTACTCTGAACAAATATGTTTTGTCTATGAACAGAAAAATGGAGTAACCGTGTTGAATTCGGATGAAACCGAACAAAAGGCCTTTCTTCATACATTTCTAGATCTTTGCCGATTCTTTCTGAAATCCCAATGTGTTGCCAGAAATATATAGAAGCAAGTGTCGGAAGGGTAATTCGTTCATGTGCGATAGACAGATAAATCCACTGTAATGGTTTATCTAATCTTTTTTCAAGCAGACGTATAACTCCATATTTCTATCTAACCTATATATATTTACCTAACCTTTTTTCAAGCAGATGTATCTCCATATTTACTAACGTTCACGTTAGTTCCATTACACCCAAATGCCACAGAAGAATCCATAGACGTGCTTGATCCCAGGAAAAAATCAGTGACTGATTGTTTTATTTGGATATGCCAAAAGATGTTGCAATATAACCCTAGAGTTTCGACTCTGGTTCATTTATCAATGAAATATGCTCTTGAAGAATGCTACGTCGATAATTTTTCCTTCTTTCACTGATATAATTAAAGTTTTATCTTTCCTTCCGTCGAAGTATAAAGCAGGCGTTGTACGACTTCGTCTTCTTCCGCGGCCAATTTTCGTGCTATCTTGCGTTTCCTGCGAACTTATTTTTACAAATAATTTCCAAAGTAGAAGTGTGAATAACTGCTGAAGTAATAGCTGACCCATTCCTATCTAAAACTCCGTATATATCACACGTTCTTGAAAGTAAATTGTAATCTGCCTTACTGTTTGTAGCAGTAGGCTAATCAACAGGAGAAACCGACGTTGAGGCTTGTAACTGTGGCAGGAATACATCGTCACTGTCCTGATGACTAAATACAGATGAAGTCGACACATTAAGTTTCTCAGTGTTTCCTTTTTAAGGCTGAAGCTGTAATTTTTGACTTATCATTTTCCGCTTCAAAGTATTCATTGTAATCATATCTATGGTTCCAATCACCATTCTTCTAGTGGTTCGTTGGTCAATTAGTAAGTTTTTCTATCTGACAAATCCTTGTCTTGTGTCTGGAACAAAAGCACTCATGGATGTTCTTACATTTGCAGGATAAAAGGTCAAACAATATTTTACTGGCACAGAGAAACTCTTCCAATCGTTTCTTCGGTATTTTAGGGTACGATTTTTCAAAGGATTTTTGCATTTCAGATGAGACGTTTTCAACATCATATTCAATCCTTTATGTTGCACAGTAGGAATGAATGCTCTTTGCCATATTTCTTTAATTTTTTCAAGATAATGTTCTCTATTTCCTTATACGTGGGTCTTTTATTAATTTCTTTATCACGTTTTATTTTATGCCGTTTAACACACATAACATCATAACATATTCGTGAGTTGGTAACATACAACATTTGACATCAAATCACCAAACAACGCACATTTCCACTCTAAACGATTACGATTCATGATAAAAACTGCGCAAATGAGTGCAACATAACACTGCATATATATGGTGTTGTTCGACCCTTACCCCACTTGGCTTAGCCCAGGGAAAAAAATTCAGCACTATCTCCCACTCTCTCAAAAAATGCATCCCAAAACTTGAGAGCTGGCTCAAACGATGGAAAATCCAACTTAATGTTTAAAAGACCGAAGCCATTATTTTTTCTAAATACTTTAAGCACTGTCCAGAAATTAAAATCTACAATACTCCTGTACCATGGAAAAAAGAGGTCAAATACCTTGGAGTTATCCTCGATAGAAACCTCACCTTTAAATCACATCTAATTCACATCAAGGAGAAATACAATAAAGCCTTCAGAGCGCAATACTCCCTTATTTGCAGGAACTCTAGACTTTCCATTCAAAACAAGCTGCTCATCTACCATACCTTCGACCTATCATAACATACGCTAGTCCGGTCTGGACTTTCACAGCAAAAACAAACTTTAACATCATTCAGGTCCTGGAGAATAAAACTATTAGGATGATCGTGCAAGCGGACTGGTTTTTTAGAAATATTGATATTAGGCATGCTATTAACATCCCATCCCTTAAGGAATTCATAACTAAGCTCTCTATTAAATTCTATAATAATATCAACCAAATCGACAACATTGAAATTCATAACATCCCCTCCTATGACAGCACACTCGCAAGCTTTCGTAAAAGACCTAGAGCCATCCTTCACATTTAAATTTTACTGCTTTTAAACTTTCTCTCCCCCCCCTTTTTATTTCTGGTCTACTCGACCTATATGCTGCTTCGCATGTTTGTCCCAGGTTCAAACCCCGCCTCTTGTAGCTTCGCCAGAATCATCGCAAAGAAATATTTTTAACTCCTAATTTCCTTTGACATTTTATAAGTTTTTTTTTTGCTTAAATTTTTCCACTGTCTTGATAATCAAAATTTTCTTGTTAATTTACTTTCTCCAAATTTTTTATCTTTCTCTTTAAATTTTTTATCTCATTTTAATATGCTCAGTTTTTTAACTATATGGATTTGTAATAGTTCACTACAAGCCTATATTTTGCCCAGAAATGCAGGTGATGGCCCCTGTGGTGGCAATGAACTGCAGCTCCACCGACGAATATCGATACCCCACTTGACTACCCATCAAACTTACAATCATCTCGCATTTTCTTCCATGCACGTAGAAAGTAAAACTTATTGGTTGGAATTCTGATTGAAATTTATCTCCAAAAAACGAAAAAGCTCGAAACTTTGACGTCAATCCGGAGATAGTTAGACTTAACAGAATGTAATAACATTTCTCATGTATTAATTTGAGAGAATTTAGCACCTTTTTATCGCTGAGCCCCTTAAAAAAAGGAGAAAAAAAATAAAACGACCCACCCTATTGTGCAAGTTGCCCTGCACTATGCAGTGATATATATTTGCATAACTATGCAGTGGATTAATTTTTAGTAAGTTATTCTCTCAATTAATTATCAATAATTTAATAATTAGTTAATAAAATAACTTTCCTATTATATTTTTTTATTTTAAGTTAGAAATGATTTTTAATGAAGTAATTATAGGTGTGTGTGTGTGTGTGTTTTAGTTTTTTATTTGATAAGTTTTAGTTGAAATTTTATTTTAATAAATTTTTAACTAAAATTAGTAAATGTTTTTACTACATTTCTTAGTCATTTCTATAATTTTTTTAAATAAACGATAATATAAGAATCGTGCTCGAAATTCTCCCAGGACCGAAATATTTTTAGCTTAATTGTATATAACAGAGGTCTGGTTAATGAAGTTATACAAACAAAAATATAATGTTATATTCTTTGACCCGAAAACTCTCCGCCTTTATGTTTCGAATCCAACCCAATAAGATGTCCCTCGCTGTTAGAGCACGTATAATGTTTACAATAAATTAGATATTTCTTTGGAAAAAATTAATTTTGGAGAGAGGCAAACCAAAAAGAATATTTTCATTTTTGCGAATATTGTTTTAGATGATTTGTGTTTGATTTTTAAAATGATTAATTACATTAATTCTTGTATCCTTTTTTCTATAATCCGATTAATTTTATTAGAGCCTGTCCGAAAATCATCGAAATGGGAGGGAAAATTTTATTTTCCGAACTGCCTTAGAAATTTTACATATGAAGAAGGCTGTCTCTTTTACAATGCAGAACCTACTTAAGGGAATTAATTAAACAAACAACCATATTTTAAATTTTAATTAGACAGAAATAAAAGAAGTCGAGTGTCTTAAAAGTATAGTCAATTCTGAATTTAAACAGGCGTATGCAAACGAAAATTCATAGATAATTTAAAGTATCGTTTCACTTTGTTCTTCTGCTTCAAATGCTTCAAACATAATATTATTACTGGAGATTAAAGAATTATCTTTAATCTTTGAGAACTGTCTACATAGAAATTTTCTATGGCATGTCCTATGACTTTTGTTAATTGTGTTAACCTCGCAAAAAAATGCAAAATTTCAGTTCTGGCCAGTTCAAAGCATTGATATTTTTATCGAGAACTCAGCATTTTGTTGAATTAGAAATATGTATTGTTGAAATTAATATAATCTATCTCATGCCATAAAAGTTTCCTGTTTTTAAGAAATAAAATTATATTATATTAATTTATTTACACTTTTCAATTTTAACTTCGATTACAAATCCTAGAAAACTTAGTCATTGTACTGAAAAGAACCGGAAATGTCAGTAGTCTTCCAACTTGTTTTTTCGACGGTTCTTCATGGTTTCATTCTTAAGTCATAGCTATATTTCTATTGGTACTATGTATACCTGATGAAACTTTGTATCATATGTTTCAAATCACTCACACACAATGCAAATTGAAAACTATTGTCTTTTGCTGCTTTTGTATTCTGAATTTTAAGGCGAAGAACCACCTACCACGATCAAATGTTTCACTGATATATTTTTATGAGAAATTTTGTTTAGCTTTCATAAGCATTAGGAAAAGTTTTACTTATAAATGATTATTATTGATTATTACTCCGTGGGAATATTGCAATTATAACATTATCCACATACTTCTTAATATTCTCTTAACGTTTATAGGAAATGCTTCTCCATGTCATACATATTTTTTCAAATATTTTTTTCAAAAGAAGTTTCTAAACTGTATTTTACTTTGTGATTTATTTATTTCAAGGTTACGTTCCGATCTTATTTAAAGGTTACATACCGAGTTTTTCTGGAAAAACTCGGATAAAATGAGATCAAATAATCTTATTAGAAATACACTTATATTAAAAGAATATCTCAGATAGCAATTTTAGTTTGCAGCAAACTTGCACTGCAAATCTGCAAGCTTGCAGCAAGTTTGACACGACAAGAGTGCAAGTGTGAAACAAGTTTGCAGCAAGTTAACGCAAGCTTCGAAGTCACCATGGGACGAACTTGTAGTAAGCTTGCATTGCAAACTCATTGCAAATTATAACAGAAACAGAGTACGAACACAACTCGGGATAGAACTCGCGATCTACCGGTAGATCGCGAGTAGCTTCAGCTACCGCTAGCTTCAAGCTACCAAGCTTGTTTTGCAAACTTGCAGCAAATTTGCATTGCAAGGAGGTGGCGCTAGTTGTCACGGCGAACTTGCTACAAGTTCGCTTCAAGCTTGACGCGTCAAATTTGCAATGACAAGGTAATATCAAGTCAAAATAAAACTTGCTGCAAACTTACGTGCTATCTGGGATACTTCAGAAATAAAATCTGTATTTTAAGAACAGTTTATAAAATAGGTTAAAACTGTGTAAGTATACTTCTCAGTGTTCGTCAACGAGCGTTTACTAAAATAAATTAAATGACTTTGATTTTAACATTATTTTCTTATATGGCATTTTATGAAGCCCTACTCATACGAAAAAAATAAAGGAATAAAGATAAATTCCTTTACATGACTTGATCAAACACTGCAGAATTTACTAGGCTCCACAAGCTCTCGTATTGCTCTTGCCTCTGTTTCTTTTCGCCCATGACACGCCAGACGTTTCGATGATGAATATTTATTCGACGCGTGACCCCAAAATCGGTAACTATAGAAACCAACTCTTATTACAAGGACGAAAGATGAAACAGAGAAGTACTTCCATGTAAGAAAGGATTAACTAAGTAGTAACGAAAGAAATGTAGATTTTCACTGCCGTGACATTTGTACATCTCTCGACCATCTCAACTCACTCAGCCAATGATGTTTAAACTGTTGTTCAAACAAGGAAACCATCCTAAATCATTTGAATGGTAATCACTAGAAACAACCGAAGAAAGATTTCTTTTTAAAATAAGCAATACTTGATCGTTCTACTAATAGCAAATGACTTTCATAAAAATAATTGTCTGTTTAAATTTCAGAGCGTTTCAATAGCTCGGAGAGAATTCTATACAACAATTTAAGCTTGGAATCTAAATGGGCACTCCCTTAGAAATGAATAATGCTGAAAATGACGTTAGTTAAGAGTTGAAATATATATATCCAAAACCAAAAGTACCTTTTACTTTTAGGAGTGTAAATGCATTAATTTCGTTACTTGACACTAAGTAAGCTTATAATTAAAGATTTTATATTATGAAACGGTTAACCTGTAAAACACAAAATTGAGGATGAGTTAAAACAGATGCACTTCCCCCTTGTGATCATAAAAACTAATTAAAACTATGTAAATAATTTAGGTAAAAAGAAAGAGGGAGACAGATAAACGATATACCTAATTGTCAATATTAGTTCCATTCCACTGTGTTTACTCTGGGACAATCGACGGCCTCAATAAGAAGGTACGTGACCCCTTCGAGATTGCGTGAAGTCAAGCATGTGCTCAGACCTTTTTGTGCAATGCACACTGAAAATGTGGATGAGACAATCCTCTTCTTTGTTCTTTCTGAGCATGCGTTTAACCTGATGTCACATTGACGGCCGGTCAAGGGATTTTAATGCAGGCTGGTGGTCTTCCTATTGTGATCGACGATTCTCCCAATGTAAACACAGCTTTAGTGATCTTCATTCCTTACAGGCGGATGTTCTCTTTTCTATACTAAGCTATTTTGCCATTCGCAGAAAGAGATTTTGTTCCTCATTTGAAAATATAAATTTCGGAATTGAAATGCTATTTTTTCCCATAGAACCATACTCCACAGAAATATAGTCAGTTTTCACATAGAATGTGGCAAACAATAATATAGTCTTATGTCATTTCATGATAAATTATCACAATTCAATGATACAAGTAAACTATGAAACTGTCTGCATGAAAAAGTTGGCAAATGTTATTTGTAAAGAAAGTAAATAAATAAAAAGGATTTTTTAACAATTGCATGGGATGCTGTATATCTACACTTGTCACACACGGTTCACCGTTCGATATCTTTAAAATCACAGCTTAGCAGATGAGCAGCTAAGATAGAGAAGGACAGAAACGTAGCAAAATTCTTAAAATATTTTAAAAGATGTATATCGATGTAAGTCTTGAAAAAATAGTTTCATATCTGAAGCTATTATAAAATAAAAATGACAGAAGAATGCAAATCTAACCAACAGATATGAAATAAATTAAATTTTAAAATAAATTTGTCAGTACTCTATTATAAAAAGACCAATATATCTATATAATCATTTTTTCAGAAATGAATTGACTCAATTATATTCTTTGCAATTTGGTTATAAAAGGTACATACAACCATGAAAACAAAAAGCTCGATATTATAGCATGTTATTGAAAATGTTTCAATTCCACTCAGAGTTTTATTCTGGTTCCTATTGAAGAGAAATCTCACTAACAATGCAATAGTGTGAACAGGTAAAAAATATTGGCTATTTTAAAACATATATTTCTATAAATAATATTAGTGTTAAAAGGAAATAAAAAGATTTCTAAAAAGTGTCCCCTAGTTTTAATAAGTTGAATTGATGTGGAATTTTAAGTTCTTGTTATAAGTATATTGTTTTGGATATTATATAAGCATCTTATTTGCTCTTCTTTTTATGCAACTTATTTGCTCTTCTTTTTAAGCATCTTATTTTGCATACAGGAATTAGTCATGAGGATTTATGAACGTTATGAGACAATCTGTCTGTAGTCTGTGTAATATTATGAGTTATGAATTAACTACCTAATGTATTTGCAGTTTGTCACATGTGAATCAAATTATCGTATTTCTAAACTCATAAACTCAAATTAAGCTATTTCATATATGTTGTAATTCGATAAAAAATTACGTGGAATTTATAAATATCTATTATAGTTTACGAACTCTTAGTTGAATCAAAATGGCAGCACGTCTCCAAAGAAGAATGTATCAACTACTAAAATATAGAGAAAACTCATTGGTCAAGTCCCAGATAATAAATACATCTCATTAACATTCATGTTGTTAATTATTTTATTATTTTTATTCTATAAAATATCTTAAAATTAATTTAAAACACTTATTTTAGCCAAAAGACGTTTATTTCAGACATTATCACCAATACAATATAGTTAAGACATTTTGTTTCTTTATCCACCACTAGCCGCCTTCGGCGACCAGCTTGTTCGCCGGGAACATAATTTAAACTGAATCTCTTGTGTATAAATTGATATGATTGATTAACCAAGTAATTTTAAATTTCAAATTTTGATAGATAATTAACCCATGTTCTTTCAATAGTCTTGCACCTATTCTGTTCGTTGTCTGCGTGAACATCCCTAATGGAGCCGAGTAACTAACTGTCTGTGTCATGAAGCATACAATTGTCCGTTGTCGGCATCAACTTCACTTTCTTATTCTTCTTGCAAAATATGCATTTGATTTTAACTTTAAAATGTCGAGGCACAATTTACGTCCAGCACCATATTAACTGTATGAAATTATACTGATAAAAACATATCATTAAATATTAAGATATTACCTTAGTTTTCAGCAATGAAGGAGAAACATGGAAATAAATATTTATTTAAACAATGAAAACGGTTTGAATTGCGTTGCAACAATGAAAAGTATTGTTGTGAATTAT
>BGPR01001722.1:0-48068 GCA_013235015.1 Araneus ventricosus
TAGGATTTCTGGCCCTTCCCCAAGATCAAAAAGGGCCTCAAAGGTAACCGTTTTGACATTGTAGATGACATCAAAACTAACGCGACGGCTGAACTTCGGAAGATGCCACAACAGGAATTTCATCGTTGTTTCCAGAAATGGCAGAAGCGGTGGAACAAGTGTGTGTGTGCTGAAGGAGTCAACTCTGAAGGCTATTAAGTAAATGTGTACCTATATTGTGGTAATAAAGAGTTACACCGAAATTCCGTTAACTTTTTGACTGCCTTTCGTAAGATTAATTGGACGAAATAAAAGAAATAACTGTTCAGAAATTTTACAGAAAAAAAAAGTGTAGTAAAATTTATAAAATTAAATAATTTAAGTTGAGAAACGGAGCAGAGATAAATCAGTAAATGAAAAATAATTATATTCAATATACGAGAGAAGAATCTAAGGGAAAACTACGTAGAAAAAAAGAAACAAAATAAAACACATAAAAAAATATTATAACTACAGTAAACAAAGCATATAGAAAACGAACTAACTAACGTGCAAGAATGGTGCCTCTATAATGTTAAACAGCAACTTTATAGTCCATCCCAGTCTCCCGACTCAATCCCCATAAAACATTTATAGGAAGAAATCAGTCTTGATCTAAAGAAATATGACATTTAGAACAAGGTCTAAGTACGAAGTGCATTTGAAGTAACATTTCCCCGAAACAACAGAAAAATACTCGCAAGATTCATTCCAAAACGGTTGAGAGTAGAAATAAAGGCCAAAGGAGGGCTTCCGCCCATTAAATACAACTTAGTTAACATGAAAAAGATATTTTCATAAACTATTTAAAATACCGTACGGAAGCTTTTTTTGTTCCTCATCAGTGGCATTTTTTGTTTATTTAAAATTATTTTTTAATTATCTCACTATTTTTTTCTTTATAATGTTCATAAATAATATATGTATTTGTGTTGAACCAATTTATTAATTTTCGTTTTCTTTACAAAAAGATTTTGTGTGACACATCTCGTGAAGCTTTTATTTCTGACTATAGCTGGGTACAGAAACTTTTTTTTTTACTCACTTTATATTTTTATTGTGAATACTCGTCCCGGTATGCTTGCTGCAACTATTTTTGTATGTTTTTCTTGTACTCGACTGTTATTTTTCTAGTCTCATATTTGATTTCATTACTATTTTGTTTGGTTATTAATCAAGAATTTGTCTGTAGGAGAATGATTGTCAAATTTAGAACTTTCGCAACTGCGATAGCTTAATTAATCATAGAATTTAAGAAGCAGTTTACCTTGTATCGAAATATATGCCCTTCGAATATCGACTATTATATCTTCGGAACTGTTAACGGCCGAAATTCGTCTGGCCGTAAGAACTGATCTAATTATCAATTATTATTACAGTTCTCATAAATTTTTAACCAATCTATTAATGTTGTACATTTTAATAAAAATTATTCAAAATACAATTTTGAGATTAAAGATATTAAATAAATAATTTTACAGAAAATATCAACTTATCAAAATATCAGATTACAAGGAAGTCCGCATGTGAAGTGATCGAACAACTGCAGTGCTTAGTCAGTTGTTCAGCTGACTAAATAAACTCTTTTCGGAAATAAATTAACTACTGATAAAGGCAACTTATCTATATAATAATTAGGGATTGGCTTACAATAAATATCAACTTTGATCATAAATTTTTAAAATCTCCAATTGCGAGGTTCACTTCAGTCGTGCTAGATTCACAAAATTATGCACTGTGCTACGTAATGAAACGCTACATTTTTACTTTCTCTCCAATCAGGGTCACAGCGAAACTGTATTTGCTTTGTGGTAACCTACTGAAATTACCCAATGCAAGAAGCTTTAATTATATGTCTTTCATCCTCCCTTTGGCTGGAAATTTTTCCGAAATCATACAGATAATACATGGTTTTTAAAAGCAACTGCATAGACTAACCACGGATTTCCTTGTAATCAGCGATAAGAAGAAAATTTTCGAAATTAATGTTCTGTTTGAATACGTAATAAATGCCCATTGTGACTTCTCTTGGTCACACGTGCAACAACTGTGAGACAGTCCATTTCATGGCATGAAAAGCATGTTCTCAGCCATTGATGTGCGTTTTATACAAGTGGCCATCCAGATCTTCTAAAATAACTTCTTATGTTTTCATTTAATCGGGATATGACGTAGCCTCTGGCTTAACGCCTTATTACAGTGCAACAGAGAATGAACTGAAGGTACGGGTCGAGACTACTACAAATGTCACCCGTGTGACTAACGCATAGATCAATTATCACGTACACATATAAAACTTTAAGCTTCCTTTTGAATTGCGTTCACACACTTTCTTCCTATCCTTGTATAACTCTGAATAGATCCTAAAATGTGGTTGTCAAAGACATACATACATGCCTTAAAATATCCACAATTACTACTAATTCAAACCTAACATTGTGAAAAAATATCATCAGTTTATATTTACTGAAATTATGATTAATGATATTTATCAATAAGACATATCAGAATGTATTAAATACAAGCAATGTTTATTAATTGGAATATAATTTGGTATAATAGGCTTCTTAAGAAAACATTTTTATTAAAAAAGAAGAAGCAAATAGTTAAATACATAATTTTATTACAGAAATGAAAAATGTATATAAACATAAGATCCATATTCAAAGACTGATTGTCAGAATAAAGTAAACAGGACTTACCATGGCCCTTCACATTTTGCATAAAACACAATATATGGACAGTCCGAAAAGAAGCATACACAATTCTAATATGTATCACATAAACAATGAATAAAATAAAACAAAATGTCAAAATTAATTAAAATATTTATTACAATCTGAAGGAAAATAATTATTACTTTAAATTATGAATTCACCGAGAGTCAATCCTGGCGGAATTCTGGTGAGCACGTTACAATGCAAAAAAAGAGCATCAATAAGGACGAAGTGGAGAAATCTTAACAGCGGAACCTGTCGGCAGAACACACTAAGGGGTCTATTCTGGTACCGCCGGTTGGGTTGGGTTCCGTTGTTAACCACCGGAACCCACCCCACCCGGTGGTACCATAATAGACCCCTACATGATCAATCGGAGAACGATTAGGGTCAGGTACAATAGGCCATGCGCATATACGCTTCATGGCATGATGGGGGAGTGTCAGATGGGTAAGAAAGAAATCTGGCGTCGTACACTCATATTGCACGTTGCTCATTGGTTTGAACGACATTTAATTGTGTTCTCAGGATGATATGTCTGGATACAGGCATTCATTTAAATAATATCTGGATGACTTGACCCAAGGTCAAATAATTGAGAAGTTGGAAGGAGTTAGAAGTTTGGTTGAGAAGTTCGGATCGCTAACAGCATCGTGTCGCGAATTTGTCGAGTATTTCAATCGACAGAACAGCTGTTCAAGGATTCAATCGAGTTTTTTCACAAGCAACCACGGTAGTAGTTCAGCGGTATATTGTCCAATAGGTGAGAAAGGAAATATGGGAGACAGAGGGTCAAATTGTAACATACATGTAATGTACTACTGAATGATCAATATCATGTTTCACCATCGCCAGGAGTTGGACGATGTTTAGTACGGCGAGTGCAAATGAAACCTGTTTTCTTCGGAGAGGGGTTATCTGTGATGCCAAAAGAACTGATTAGATGACCAATGTGGTCGAGTTCTCTTTATAGATGAGGGTTGATTTTCTTTCACTAGCGATTTTAGGCGTATACACATCTGAAGAGAACATGCTCTCATACCTCAACAAAATTTAAAGGGATCGGCTTGGAGGTGATGGCATTCTCGTTTGAGGAGGTATCATGTATGGTAGCGTAATGACCTCAACATCTTCCAAGGAGGTTCAGTAATCTATACCCGCTATTGTATCGGAGTTCTCGCTTTCCTCAAATGCGTCTGATCAGAGCTGCTATGGGTCCTCATTTCCTCTTCATAGACGACAGCGCTTCATGTCATTATGCACTGACTACCGCAGAACTGTTGGATAGCGAAAATATTCATCATATCGATTAGACCGGAAAGTATCCAGACTTAAATCCAATTGCAATATAAGGGACATTTTCCGAAGAGACTTAGCATCAGGTCATCATCCTCCAGCAACGATTGGCGCAACAAGAGGAATTGGACAACAAAGCCTCAGCATCTCGTTCTCAGAATGAACAGACGATGAAAATCTTGCAATGAAATGAGGGGGGATGAAATACCCAACTAAGGTCCAGATTTTTCTTGCCAGCCGCTTGCCACATGGAAGTTTTTATCTTCTGCACAGTTGCGCTCGAAGCTAACTTTTACTAAAGTACTTTGGATTCTGTTTTTGGAAAGCTTACTTTGACTTAACCCTATTTTAACACCTTGAGGATCTTATGGTATGATTTTTGTCTTTTTGGAATATTTCTGCACGAGATTACATTAGAAAAACTGCTTTGACCTTATTTATGGTACACTAGTGTATTGAAATGTAAATTAAGAATTCATATGACGGCACAGAAGAAAACTCCACCTTTATAAAAGACAAACAGGAATTAAATGGTAGCCCATTTGCTTACAGAATTAGGCAGCGACTCGCAAATACTTGTTGATTTATTAATAAACTAGATTATTATGAAATATTTTTAATAATAAACTATTTTCTTATGAAAATGAATAATTAGCCCACAGATATGCATTTAGACGTTCCACAGACAACAATAATAAAAATTATTTAATTAATTAATATAGTCTACCATATCTAAAACATTTTCTCAATCCACAGTTTAACATTCACATTTTATAAAATTTCCTTTCATGCTAATCATTAACCCTTAAAGATCTCTTATTCACAAAATGGTTTATCCTGCGACAGCGGATTTTTTAAAAATCACAATTTAGGTGCAACATTTGCAAACGTGATCAAATACCATCGAGCCAAACGATCTGTTATTCATATGCAAAGTTTTATTAGTAGATATATTATGCAGACCATTATATGGAAGAATGGTGGAAGCTGACTTGTGACTCAAGTCATTTGCTTAGAAATGGAAACTTAATCTTTTACACATGATTCCATTTCAAAATATTATCTTACGTTATTATCTTCAGTTAAAATATCCATGAACTAGTGTTTCTATTTCGTTTGAATAAGTTGAATGCTCTTGCTGAGAAAACAATCATTATGTGCAAGGTTTTTTCGTTTTCTGTAATATGCGAGAGCAGATGAGTCTTTAAAACTGATGAATAAGAAAATGCTTTTCTACAAAAATCACATGAAAACGGTTTCTCCTGCATATGTATGTGTCATTAAATGAGTTTTTAAAAGCAGCTTCTGAGAAAATGCTTTATTATACAGGTCACATACGAAGGATTTCTGTTTCATATATGTACTTAAACTGGACTTATAAGAAAATACTTTAGGGGCCGTCCATAAATGATGTCACACTTTTTTTCAATATTTTTGACCCCCCTCCCCCCCTTTGTCACAAAGTGTCACACTTCACCATACCTTGTCACCCCTTGTCACATGTCACGCTATATTACATAAAAATATACTTGCAGTTCAGAAACAAAGCATTACGTTATAGATCATATTTCAAATTTTATTTTTAAACTTTATGTGTTTTAATGACATTTGTGAGCATAATAATAATGATTATATGTGTACTTATTTTGTATGAAATAAGATTAAGGTTTACTACAAAAAACCTAATTAATATACAATAGTAATAAAATATTAATATAAAAGAGCAATTGAAAACAGTAGTATTTTGGAATTTGAAATGGAGTTTGATATATTTTGCTATAAAACTTATCTTTACTTTATGAACACAAAATTAAACAGATTGAATTTAAAAAAAACGCCTCAATAAGATCAACCTGTTTGAGCCACTGCCAGTTCTATCACTCACCCAGGTGGGGCGACGTATCTTTTGTTGGACATTTCAAGGGTGTGACAGGGGGAGGTTTTCTTCTAATGGTGAAGAATTTCTGCTGCTACTATATTCTCAGAACCTACCCTGAATGCCTTTTTCGAAAAGAAAGGAATATAAGTGGGAAAAAAAAATCACATGAAAGTTGTTTTAGCTCCGATTAAAAAAATATCCTCAAATTCTGGTAATTTCAAAATAACTTCAAAATTTAATCTGCTGATTTTAAATGTTTTTATTTTAACCAAAATGTGTGATGTCACACTTCTTGTTACCCCTTCCCTCCCCCTTGTCACAATTTCACGAACCCCGTCCAAGTGTGACATCATTTATGGACGGCCCCTTATTACAAAGATCACATGCAAACGGCTTCTCTTTCGTATGCGTCCGTAAATACATTTTTAAATTCGTCTGGAAGAAAAATGTTTTTTTTATTTTTTTTACAAAAATCGCATACATACGACTTCTATGTTGTATGAGTCACCAGATGTTTCTTTAAAGCTGTTGAATAAAAAATACTTTACCATAAAAATCAAATGTAAATGGATTTTTCTTTTGTGTGTTTCAACAGATGTGCCTTTAAAGCATTTGGGCAAGAAAAAGTTTTGCTACTAAAGTCACATGCAAATGGCTTCTTTCGTATGAGTCCATAAATGTCTTTCTAAATTCTGCTTCTGAGAAAATGCTTTATTACATTCATCACATACGAAAGGTTTCTCTTTCGTATGAATCAATAAATGTCTTTTTAATTGCGGCTTCTGAAAAATGCTTTATTACACATGCCACATATGAAGAGTTTCTCTTTGATATGCGTCCGTAAATGAGTTTCTAAATTCTGCTACCACAAAAATCGCATGCAAATTAGTTTTCTTTTGTATGATGAAACAGATATGCTTTTAAAGCATTTTAACAAGAAACAGGGACGAGATTGGCAAAAAAGCAAAAAGACTGAAATCATACGCAAGCAAAACATTTATATTACTCCATAATAATTAATAACTTAATTATTTATAATTCAGTACATGTAAATAAAAAAAATATTAAATTATTATTAAATCATTCACATTAAAAGTTAACAAACAAGTTTAACACAGCATCAGGGGCATCAGAAAATACAAACTTAAGACATTAAAACATATTTACCACCTGTACATCACTTGGATGCAACATTCACCCAACAAAAGTCCGAGAATTATATTTAATAGCCTTTTGATAAAAGTTAGCTCAAAAAATAAATAAAAATAAGGACAAATAATTCCTTTTGCTTCATGCAATTGTGTAAAATGTATTAGCTCTTTATAAATTATAATAATGTATCATATACTGATTTCTGTTTTATTTCTTTTATTTTTATACATTTTTGCAAAAGTAACAGCACAATGATTTTGCACCTTATAAAGCAAGAGGGGTCGAGATATTGTACAGTTATAATGACAGATTCATTTAGCATTATTGTTATTTGAAACCCTTTGAAACATTTCCTTAATTGTTAAAGAAATGGTTTTCTTTCTTTTTTTTTATTTGTATGGCTTTTGTTGGTAACAATATCTCCATTAACACGCTTCACCCCTTGTTTTGGAGGGCTCCTATCTTTGACAGATTTTTCTTCAATAAAGGATGTGTTTGCATCCTCTGCAAGTTTATTTTCAGTAGAGGCTAAAGTTTTTGCACAGTCTTCATTAGTATCTCTCTGTTTAATTACTGGCATAGTTGTCGGGACTACACTATTTCTAGAATGCCTAGGTAAATCATGTTTTATTTTTTTATTTATGTCTTATTCTCTGCTTTTTTGTTGCATTTGCATACAGTGTTTTAGCTGCCTCTTTTGACAGGAGTTTCTTTTTTTTATGTAGTTTATTTATTTGTTTTTGTTCCATTTTTTTTATTTCTTCATCTTGGTCCGCCCTACAAGATGACCTGAAGTTTCCAACTAATTTTTTTTTCAACAGGTTCATGCATTTTTTTTTTTGCAATATGCCACAGAGGTTTTGTTTTCTGCAAAAAGGTGGTATTTAATACTTTGAATGGCACTAAATGTTGGAATGTTCATCCTTGTAGAGCTTGCCGATATAATGTTGATTCGTCAGTAGAAGATGAATCAGCTCGTTTTCTAGCCGGTGGAGTTAAGCCGCACGGTCGAGCATATTTTCCTAGAATTTTCTTTCAAAAACAGAAGATAGAAAGGTTTCTTTTCTTTGTGTGAAAGCGGAATTTTCGGAAGAAAAAGCAAATTTTTGCGGTAAAAAAAAACGGAATTTTGAGAGAAAGAAGACAAAAAAGTGGAATTTCTTCAAAATACCAAAAAAGCGGAAATTCGCGAAAAAGCGGAAGAATCTCATCCCTGAAGAAAATGTTTTGCTACAAAAATCACAAGCAAATGGTTTCTCATTCGTATGAATCAATAAATGTCTTTTTAATTGCGGCTTCTGAAAAAATGCTTTATTACACATGCCACATGTGAAAAGTTTCTATTTCATATGCGTCCGTAAATGAGTTTCTAAATTCTGCTTCTGAGAAAATGCTTTATTACATTCATCACAAATGAAAGGTTTCTCTTTCGTGTGAACACGTAAATGCATTTTTAAAGTACTCTTCGCCGAAAATGCTTTATTACACAGTTCACATAAAAACGGTTTCTCTTTCGTATGTGTTCGTAAATGAACATTTAATGACACCCGGTGTGAAAATGCTTTATTACAAATAGCGCATGAATACGGTTTCTCTTTCGTATGCGTTCGCCCATGCACGTTTAAATTCCCCAGGAAAGAAAATGTTTTATTGCAAATGTTGCATGAGTAGGGCTTCTCTTTCGTATGAGTAATTAAATGATCATTCAAATAATTCCGACGAGAAAATGCTTTATTACAAATATCGCATGCATATGGTTTCTCTTTCGTGTGTGTCCGTAAATGAGATTTTAAATGTGAATTACAAGAAAAAGCTTTATTACACACGTCACATGCAAACGGTTTTTCTTTCGTATGTGTTCGAAAATGCTCATTTAATGACCCCTTGTAAGAAAATGCTTTATTACAAATATCGCATGCGTACGGTTTCTCTTTCGTATGAGTTAGTCCATGCACTTTTAAATTCCCCAGGAAAGAAAATGTTTTATTACAAATGTTGCATAAGTAGGGCTTCTCTTTCGTATGAGTTCTTAAATGACCCTTTAAATGAGGCCACTGAGTAAAAGCTTTATTGCAACTGGAACATGCAAACGGTTTTTCTTTTGTATGAATTCGTAAATGTATTTTTAAATTCCTCTGCTCAGGAAATGTTTCATTACAAAATTCGCATGCGTATGGTTTTTCTTCCGTATGTGTCCATAAATGTGTCTTTAAATGATGGCGTCGAGAGAAAACCTTACTGCAAATGTCGCAAGCAAACGGCTTCTCTTTTGTGTGAATTAGTATATGTGTCTTTAAAATTGGCACATGAGAAAACACTTGACTATATATATTACATGCGTATGACTTCCCCATTATGTAAGTAATATGAAAATGCCCTTTTAAAACAATTCGTTCTAAAAATAGTCTATTTCATGAGTCACAAGCTTGATTTCCAGCTTGCAAAGGAAATTTTAAATATTCATGCAGGTTAGTTTGGACGCTGTATACATTGCACACATGAGGTCTTCCTTTATACAAAAGATGCCCTCAAAACAAAAGGTGATGGAAAAATATAAAATTTCTCTTTTGGGTAAACGTATAAACATATTTGTATATTAATGAACGAAAAATATACGATTAATCAAAAATTTTAAGCGCATGTACTGGAGAATTTTTTCTTTTCTATTTCATGATGCTCTGTTCCATTCAAGATATACAGATGTTTGCAGCCTAGATGTGTGGATCTTGGAAATGCCTCATCTTATTGTTTTCACTTCCCTTCGAATAGATGTGGTGACTCTGCAACTGTTTTCACTGTCAGGGAACACTTCGAAAGTATACCATTCACCAAGGTTCCTCAGAGTACAACATCGAAATCTAAATAATATAAAAAAATTAATGCGGTTTTACACTCAGAGTTGCTAAAAATCGACATAAGTACATAAAGATTAAAACAGGTCTATAGCGCTTAGTTGTAATTTCTATAGAGAGATATCAGAAAAGAATGTCCTAACGTTGAAAGGCTACATCTAAACAACAAAACAACTTAGATCTGTTTTCTATAAGTGCAGTAAAATCTCTCAATAGCGGCCCTCCATTTCAGGAAAATTGGCAGCTCTAAAGAGGTTACATGTTTGGAAGCACAAAATATGTATTTAAACAAGCCCTTACTCGTTACTTGCGATAAATCGAATTTTAAGAATCATTCAAGGAAAAAGAAAGTTAATTCAAAAATTCTTTTCTTTCTTTTTTGAAAACAGATACAATATGTGATTACTTGGATGGAATGTAACTTTTTAAAATTTATTTTTTCACTGAAGAAATAAATCCCTAATCGTTTTATCAGTAACTGTGGAGGAATAGGGATTGTCCATTGGACAATCATATAATCTATTTTTCCTAAATTCTCTCGAGCTGAAAATTAGATTTGATGATGGTCGTAAGCCATACCAGCAGCTTCTTTGTCAGTATCCGAATCAACGTTTGTAAGGTACAGATGACCGCTTGAATGCCCAACGCCTTTTACAGGCCAAATTTCATTTCTTTCTTCATATTGGAAAAGGAATCGTTTATTTATATCTGATTTCAGGGGTTGTTTGAATTGTATAAGTTTTTCTTTCTTTTCTCTCGTTTCTCTAAATAAACGGTCCAAGGTCAGAAAGACGAAAGGAATATGCTTCATTGAAGGCTACTCAGAAAGGTCTGAAGTGGCCTTTCCTTGAGATTATTATAACATTATGTCTATGGGCCAAAATAAAAATTGCCATGGAGAGGGGTGATGACTAAGCAGGAGTAACCGCTTAGAGAAGTTTTACTGTAATTTAAATATGGATATTCTAAAGTTTTATTTGATTCTCGAGACATCTACCTATATAGCGTCTTTCTTCGCATCACGACAACTGTAGGGTCACTAAGGGCAAGGTTTGAATTTAGAAGAAAAGGATTTTGAAGGCAATGTAGCTTAAATTATTAGGTTTATTTAATCAAAAAATATAATTTTAAAAACGTTAATTTTTTATTCCAAAACATGCCTAATGATCTAAGGAAATGAAACTAAGTTTTGAAAGGCAGCATGTTTGTAATCAGTGATGTAAAATACCCAGGTATTTATTTTTAAGGGTAAATACCCAGGGTATTTACCCGTGTGAATACCCAAAATGGGTATTTATTTTTCAATTAATTTTATTCAGATAAAATACAGGCACTGCCATGAAATATGATTTCTCTATATAATATAAATATGTACAGAATATACATTGAGCATTGAAAAAAGAAATCTAGTTTTATGAACTTTTAAATTATATAAAGGCTAAAAAAATGAATCAGAGAAAACAAACACGCAATACTATATCATAGATCTTACATAAAATGCGTGGCTTAAATGTCAATCCTTTTTTAATACAATGAGTGAAGGAATAATAATGTATTTGTTGCCTTTTAAAAATGAGAGTTATTTTAACTAAATGAAAAAAAGAAAATAATGAATTTGGTTTAAAAATGATAAACAGCTGATAATAGAAACTAAAATGGAAGATGCAATTGTTTATCATTCTTTTTGGATTAATTAGTCAAAGTACCAGACATTGCTGATGAAAAGTTAGCAGATGCTTCAGTTCTAACAGTTTTTAAAAGAGAATTATTCTGAAAGTAATATTCACGCATATTACTTTCAACAAAGTTAGGTGATCTTTGTAATAAAATTTCAGCAACAAAAAATTTGAATTCTTCGGTTTCTGAAACTGTTGTATTATTTGACAATATATTAGATACACACTCACGCAAAGTTTCCTGGTTAGATGGGATTCATCTGGATCATAAACAACAATACTTAAATGATCTTAAAACTCTAAATTTGATGTAGTTGTCATGGTTGGGATTTGATTAAAAGAAAATTCATCATCTCTTTTATCCCTTTCAAAACCTTTTTTAATCCAACAGAATTTTGAAATATTTTTCATGTGTTTCTCCATTTTGCTTACATTGACACGTTTATACTCAACATTACAGTACTTACATTGGATACTTTCATCCTTTCTTAACATTAAAAGCTTCAAGCAGGTAACATTCCCCCTTTTTTTACTTTTAAAGTAAAATATATAGTAATATTAATACACGTACAGTAATCAACTATGTATTCACTAAATCAAAACAAGAGTGTTTGACTTCCAGCACGGCAATGTGAGTAAATTATGGATCACAAGATTCACTGGCGCTGTTTATCTCTACTAAGAATAAAGGAGAATAGATTCATGTTGGTGCTCTACAGGACAAACCACTAGGTATAGAGCAACGAAATTTGAGCAAACATACTTTGAAGTGTGGGAATATGCACCTCGTAGCCATTTTTTTGAAATTTTAATTTATTGAAATTTAAGCGTCATTTTGGCATTTTTCCTTAATAACTTCCGAAAATATTACACCATAAAAATGATTTTTACACCATCTGAAAATTAAAAAAAATATCCTTTTAATGATATCAATTAAGTTGTCATTCGATTTTTTTCTCTAATTTTAATAAATTTTTAAAAATATTTATAAGCAGAATTTTAAAACAATACTTTTCATTGTTACAATGAAATTCAAACTGTTTTCATTGTTAAAAGAAATATTTAATTGAGCGTTTCTCTTCCATTGTTGAAAGCTAAAATAATATCCTATTGGATTTTACTTTCTTTTTTATTTGATCAATTTATCTGTGCAATCTATAAGGGAAACTTCCAAGATAGTAAGTATATTAGGAAATAATGCAGTTAACTGAACAATTACGGTTTCTATGTTTTAATTCATTTTATCGGCATGTTTTAAGCCAGCTAACATGCCGCTGGACGTAAAACGTGCCGCGCTACTTCGATGTTGAAATCAAGCTTGTTAAATTATAGTTTGTGTCGATTACGTACAATTAGATGTTACTTGACTCCATTAGGGACTTTCAAATAGACAAGGAACAGAACAAGTGCAAGGCTACGTTAAAAACGCGGGTTAAATATCTATCGCAATTTGAAGTTTCAAATTACTTTGTTAAGGGAACCATGAATATCAAATTATGCATAAGAGAGTCAGCTGAAATTATGTTCCCGGCGAAAAGATAAGACGACTAGTATAGCATAAGCGGTGTTAAAAATTATTACTCTGTTGTAAGTGTCATAACTTCAAACCGGAAAAACTAAATTATTCCCCGATCCCGTTTAAGTTTTAGAATACTTTATTCTGAATCCTGTTAGCAATTGGAGTTTTTTGTGATAAGTTAGTCAAAACTTAAAGAAAAATTATAAACTATGTATTATGTATATAAATTTTATATGTTTGATTTTGAATCTTCTTTCGCAAATACTTAAAAAAATATCCAGTTTTGGGGTACTTACTTATTTTTTTTATCCCATTTTGAATCACCTTTCGCAAATACTTTTTTTTTCGCATAATACCCAATTTTTGAAATTTTATCTGTTTAATTTTGAATCACCATTCGCAAATACCTTTTTTGCAAAATATCCAGTTTTGGGATAGTTATAATTTTTATGTTTCATTTTGAATCACCATTCGAAAATGCATTTTTTTTTTTTTTTGCAAAATATATAGTTAGAAGTCTTTATAAATTTTATGTTTTATTTTGAAATACCATTCACAAATACGTTTTTTTGCAAAATATTCAGTGTATGGGTATTTATAAATTTAATATTTCTTTTTGAATCACCATTCCCAAAAACTTTTTTTTGTAAAATACCCAGTTTTGGGTATTTATAAATTTTAAGTTTAATTTTGAATCGTCATTCATAAATACTTTTTCTTTCCTTGCAAAATATCAAGTTTTTGGGTATTTATAGAAGTTTGTATGTTTCTTTGCAGATCAGCATTCGAAAAGTTTTTTCCCGTAAAATACCCAGTTTTTGGGTGTTTACCCAGGCCTTGGGTAAATACCCGGATATATACCCAAAAAATATTTACGTACCCACTGGGTATTTACCCACCCCACATCACTGTTTGTAATAGATGAAAAGTTTTTGGAAGACAGTATTTGCTAAAAACAATCTAAAGTTAGAACGCGCAACAAATGAAAATAAGTTTCACTAGATATTAAAGCTCATAACTTCTGTTAAAAATATAATATGATTTAGAAAATATATTCTATTTAAGGAATTTTTTTTCAAACTGATATTTTGCGTAAGAAATGGGCAAATTTTCGGAGTCTGGAAACTTACAAAATTTTGAGAGATGAAAATAGAGATATCCCCCCAAGTACTACTCTAGAAGATTTCTCTCCTTCACTTTGCACAACCATCTGAATTTGCCCGAAACAGCAAGGAAAAGAAATTAATAAGCAAAAATGCACCGACACTGAAAATATCATGAAAGAGCATGGCAATATATGATGCTGTCAAATAAAATCTGCAGAAGTGATCTTCCTTGAAGTGGTGTAGCGACAAAGGGTAAAGGAGGTATACAATCCCCAGGCACCATGGAGTTAAAACATAACTGCGTTTATCCCATTTTGAAAGCAAAATATGGTGAAGGGCCAAAAAAATAATGCCATGCTCCAGGCGCCGTTTCCGCTTGCTAAGCCATTAGTGATCGTCAAGGTAAAAAACATAATATTTATTATCCAGGTGTCTTTTACCACTGCAACGTCACTGATCTCTTATACTTTTTCGAAAAAAAAAGGAAGCACGTATAAGAATTTTTAATTCTTTCGTTCCGTTTCAATATGGTGTCCGTTTTAATGGTTTCAATGTTTTGTCGAGCCAGTGGCGAGTTTGGCACCATAAAATCATTTGAATCATTTTGCTAAAGTTGAGGTATTTAATTGCAATTTTGTTAATGCTGATAGAAACAGATATTTAATTTTTAAAAATATTCATGAAAGCTAGAATTTCTTTAGATAATTCACCTTAAAAAAAGAGAGAAATAAGATCATAGTTCCATTTTTAGAATTCATTTTTCCGGTTTAGCTCCAGGAGCCGCGGTGGCCTAATGGTAATGTCTCGGCTTTAGAGCCGAAGGTCTCCAGGCTCGAAACACGATGCCACCGAAGCTCCCTCGTGTATTGGGTCTGTTGCACGCTAAATCATACGCAGTGGCCAAACGCCCTGGCGCAACACAGCCCGCCCCACTGGGCTTAAGGCATTAAAGAGCCGGAGGGGAAGAGAACCGACCGGCAGCATTCACATTTACACACTACACCCCGTAACATGGTATGAACATATATGAACATATATAAGTTTCTTATTACAAGGGCTCACCCGGCCAAGGGGATAATATCAATAACAGAATATGGAGTGAAAATTCTATACTAATAAAAATTAACCATGGCCGGGGAGAAACAAATCGCCACAATACATTCCTAATTTTAATTACCAATGGCATTTCACCCACAAAATACAGTATGTGAGATGCAGCGCAAATACAAATAAAAATGCCAACCCAAAACCACACTCAAAACAGACACAGGCAAATTACATCGAACTAAAAATCGAACAACACACGCACAAAATGAATTGGTAAACAATTTTTTTATTGATTATTTAAAATATAAAAAAATTAATCCATTCTCACCCACACAACTAATCAGTTAAAACTTTAAAAATGTCAATACTCTATTACCAAGCATTCACCGGGTATATTGATTAAAACCATGTTATAAAAACCAACAGGAATAACCACTCCCAGTGCAGGAAACTCACCAATTCAATGATTCCCAGTTCGTCATGTGCAATGCAGAACAACAAGGCTGATACCTCCAACACGACAAGGCGCCCCCGACCACGAAAAGGAATCAGACCTAACGGTCATACTTAAATTTTCAGTGTTAAAAGACTTTTTGAAAACAATTTAATTAAAACCATTATAAAAAATCCAAAAAGCTTAACTTTAATTTCAAATGTCTAAAATTTCAAAATGACAAGGCCATGAAATCGACCACAAGACCAAACAAATTGTTTTGAAAATGACTTAGTAAAAGTATACTATTACAATTGAAAATAATTAAAATCCATTATATATCCAATTAAACATAAAACCTCAAAAACTATTTCATTAAAAAGACAGGCGTAGACCAGCTACAACCCACCCAAACGATCACAGATAGCTCTACTGACTTGAAAACAATTCACAAGTTTTTCATAATTAGCCGTAGTCGACATCACGTATTTAAGCCACAAACCCTTGACTTCACAAGAGGGTTTCTTTAGGCGATGGTCCTGTGTCATTAAGCAGTCGAAAAGATAATGGTGTAATGTGTTTGACAGCTAAGGACTCTGGGGAGGAAGGTCCAGAACCAAGAAATACACTTTTTTCATAGCACGTGCGTGCAAGAGTTTTTATTGAATAGTGATCTTGATTAAATAAGAGAAAATTATGAAATATATAGTAGCATAATTGATTACAGTTCTGGTACAGCACAATTGATTACAGTTCTGGTACAGTTCTATACCTTACTCGGTCACACAACCGAAACAGGCCCACTTCTACGAGTGGCCTAAGAGAATGATGTCGGTCTTCCGTCGACCGGACTTGAGCTCTCCGCGACCCAAGTCTATCTTTTCACCACCAAGAAAATCGAGCCCTTGATCGTCACTGTCCTCTTCCGAAAAATCTCCCTCCATCCTCTCTCTTCTCTTTTTAATCCTCATCTTCTTCCCACTGGGAGTGCGGTCAAGAAAGCCTCTCCACGAATCCCCGTCAATTCTGTATGTGGAGTCCACCTCAGCGAGCCATTATTGGCTCCTTACCTTTTTGGGCCTTTCCTTTTGTCGCAAGCGGTTTCTCAGGCTGGAGATAAATTACCCTTTCAATCACTTCCACTAAAGAGTAGTCCGCTGGCGCCAGACTGGACTCCCGGCTCTCTTTGTCGGCGTTTTAACAAGCTGAGACACCTGCTCTGCTCAGTGACCCATGGCGTGGGAAAAAAGTTACTGGTCGCTAATGATCTTGGGGGATCTTATAATGGTCGGGATCTCCAAGTGACACACATTCGCAAAGTGGGGAAGATAAAATTTTTATTCCGCTGAGGTAGCAGGGAAATGGTTCGTGTCCTGTTAAAATATATCAAATATTTACTTTTAATTAAAGTTTCTGTATCCACGAGATGAGCAAAACCCCTGGGGCTCTATCACGATTCTACCGGCAATTATTCGCACCGAATAGTTATCGCTCGCGAGTATTCAAATACAGCGAGAAAATAGTCGTGACCTTCAATTTAGATCTATCACCAACGCCGAGTGAAACCAAAGGGAGTAATTTCTCACCGTTTCCGCGAGTACGAGAAGTGGAAACGATCGACCAAACAAAAGAGAGCACTCTTTCCGATTTCGAAGCATAAACAAAAAAAAAATCGACTGTCGAGTCGGTCTGTGAAGTATATTGTTCTAATGAAAACTACTTACTTTTGTTCAAATGGTTGTAGTCATGCAGTTCTTACAGCATAATCAAACATATAATTTATTAGATAAGTGGTTAATAAGTGAAAACTTTGTGCACTGTTCACAGGCAAATCTTTGATATTTCTCGAATATAAATTTTTCTTCCTATTGAATCGTGTTTTTGCACTTTATGTTATTGTTTTATCTGTTTATTTCTCGAATATGATATGCATAGAATGAATTGACCCTTTCTATAAATGTGCTTTGTTACGCAATAAAATATGTTTGGTTTCTTTAATGTTTATTTTCAATACTACATCTATAATCACTGTATCATTTTACATCTAATAAAGACGAATACACTCCAGAGAGTACTTCATGTATAAAACATCAAAATAACATTTTTGAATATTGTTTACAGTTGTTTTTCATGAAATCATAGGTAAATAAAGGCTCTTATCAATGAAATATGATGTAATCAATAAGTGTTTAAGCAAGGAACCCTTCTTGCATCTTCTTGCGAAAGAACTAACAACAAAACTAGAGCTATCATTTAAAGTATCGCGAAACAAACAACACAACCTTCTCACTAGCGAAAAGTGCTTCTCGCTTGCCTTTAGCGCGGTGAGAAAAAACGGTTGAAACTCGCTAGGGATTTCGGTACCCAAACGATTTCGAAAGCTTCGTGTTAACGGATTTAGATGACATCGCGAAATGTGACGTTACGAGTGGGAAAACGGGTCATTTTCTCGCAACAGAATGGTTGTCGGTAGAATCGTGATAGAGCCCCTGTTCCGGTTTCCAGAAGCTGTATCATATGCTCCGTAATAAATTTGCCAATCTTCTAGTAATTTCTTTGTAAGTGCAAATTTAACAAAGGAGTAAGGATATGGAATATCCATCCTCTCAACCTCAACACTAGCCAATTTGGCGAAGTGATCGGCGAGATCATTGTCAGGGATCCCGACGTGAGCCTTCACCCAGGCAAGCCCAACCAATTCCTTCGCCAAGCAAAATTTATTTTTTTATGGAAATTAAAAATTTAGATCTAGACCTTCAGCTATTGAGGGCATCGATGGAAGACCTACTATCAGTGTAAATGCTGATTTTTTTTTTATTTTCAATAGCCCAATCCGTTGCCTCACCCAAAGCCGCAAGTTTGGCCTGGAAGACAGTGTTGGTTCGAATTTTTTACATATAATTTTATGTTGAATTTCTCCATCGAGAATGCACACAGAGAGCCTAACACCAGTTGGTGTGCTGCGGAAATTAGGAGAGGGGGTGCCATCTCAGGTGTCGTCCTCATCATCTGACCGAGGTTCAAAATTACGAGGTCCATCCCAAAATAGCCCTCTTGTTGTTTCAAAACGGGTCGTTAATATAACTAAACTAAAACCTGTTTAGTTCCATCTAATCTTGTTTTTCTCCTATCTTAAAAATATGTGTTTTCAACTATTCTAGCCACCGGTTCATGTTATAAAAATTCGAAGACTACCTCCACTTTCTAGCGTAAAATTTTCTATAATTTTGTTCCACTTCATTGTTGATGTAACTTTATTAAGAAGTTAATACATTTATTATGTAAACACAGGAAGTAAAATTTGTGTATATTTATTATAGGTGTGTAATATCGTACATTGATTGGCTTAAGTTTGTGTAGATAGCTTTGAAGATAGTGCATATATGGGGTAAATAAAGTACCTCGTCCCTGGAAACAAAATTATCTTCAAAATGAATGAAAACTTTGGATAAACCTTTAAAGACTGCAATGAAGAACAGATTTTATTTTTTTGGGGTAGGAAAACGCGTGGTCTACTGTTCACATGACTACTAGTTTACCAGAACTAATAACATCTGATAGAGAACCTTTATTCAGTATTTCGCAGTGCTTTTAAATTCAATTGAAAATCAATTTTGTGAAACAAAATGCGGTTGATTAGTTTAATGTGCTCTTTGAGTTTTTCGCCAAAATGGCAACCCGTTTGGCGACCTAACAATGCACTGAAGTGGTTATGGTAGGGTCCCCAAATGGATTGCCATATTGGCGACAAATTCAAGGGGAACATTAAACTAGATTTCAACCCAAAATGTAATGAAGAATCTTCCATTGAAATCTAGAAGTTGGTACATACTCTAAAACGGCGCCAAGTCGCCAAAACTAATGCAAGCAATGAGTTTCAGCGGTCAACCAAGCGGCATTTAAGTTTAATTCAACCCTCTTTCTTTGGCAACTTGGCGACGTTTTAAGAGTCTCTCTAGACTTCAACCGAATCTTCATGTATTCAAGATGCTAGGCTAAGATTCTAACACGCATTATATAGATAAAAACTTTCCTATATTAAAGCAGTTTTTTGAAACCAGTTAATTTATTATACGAAATGAAATTTAATATAAGAAACATAAAACGAAAAAATTTCGGTGATCAGAAAAGACGGTTATCAGCAAGAAAATCAGATCTTACTCAAATATCCACTGCTGTTTTTATTTAGACATAAGCAGATAAAATTTTCTAATTTTACGTTACAAAAAAATCAGTTCTTTTTGAAATTTACACAACTGTTATTCTTGAGACAAAAGTTTCTAGTTGAAAAATGCGTCAAGCTGTTGTTAATTCTTGGAAACTTACCAAACCAATCTTCAATTCTCAGCAGTGTATCATTTTAAATATTTGCCCAAAAGTGCCTTCAGTTGGTTGTCTGCTTTGATGGCTTCTGTTATTTCTGCGGCACCAATAACACCTTTTCCCTTCTCTCTCTCTCTCTCTCTCTCTGTCGGCATAAAACAGCAGCCTTTTCTACTATTTCTGCAGCTAAATATTCTTCAGCTGCTGCAATGAAGACAGCGACGGCTCCTGGTACATTCTTGTCCATCTTCTTGAACTGCTTGTGGATGTCCTCCACTGGAAACGTCGGTTTGTAATTTTTACTGTTTTTCGTAACCATTGCTGATGTCTTCTTTTAGCAGTATACTATTTAAAACCGAAAATATTCTGGGGAATTTTGAAATACTGAGGATCGAATTAATATTTACGTTTTCAGAGACAAGAATTTAATAAAACCGCTTTAGACATTTGTTTGAATTTGAATGTAACCGTCATCATTGGTTGCCATCAAACGTTGAATAAATAATTAAAAATTAAAAAGGAACATTTATTTGAAAGGTCAAATAAGCAAAATAATATAGCGCTATATGTCATAATGATACCAACACAAAACCAGAGCATATTTCTGCTTTTCCCTCTTTTGTTTTTTACTAAATTAATTTGTTATTTGGATGCAGTTGTGCAATTAAGAAACAATGGACCTTATGCATGTGACGTCACATCCTCTGACACGTGACCCGCCGGAGGCAGCTATTGGTCAGTCTTGAACATCTGACTCAGAACTGCTTTTATTTCTGAGTCGCTTATAGGCCGATCGTTTTATTTATTCCTCCACAGCTGTTTTTTATACTCTCGAACCCAAAGGGTGCATAAGGTCCATTATGAATCTGTGCATTTAGTTTTCGCTTTTAATAATGTATTTACGATCAGCATTGTCAAGCTCAAGTAAAAGGCCTGGATTATGTTGAGTCAAGTCTCTGAGTATTTTCAAAAGACATTATTAGCGTAGAGATAATGAGAACTTCGATTCGATGATGAAGTGATATATTAATATAGTGACTGTAGTGTTGCTGTCTTTTTGAAATGAAGAACACCAGATTTTAGACAAATAATTCTATTCAGACTTAGACACAAACATAAACGTTATAGTGCGGTACGTTGCACCTTAAAAGCCAGAGCCATTCCAAAAAATAACGACCACAACTAGGGCTAAACATCTCACCTCGCTTTCCGCGGTCGCCACTCAAAACTGACTCGTTTATATAAAGCAACCTTAGAATAGCAAGGAGTTGCTCCAAGCGTTCGATCAACCATCTCCAGCTGTAGCTAAACATTACAGTGGTATTAGTACAGTCTTAAACCACTCTGATTTGAGGCCGTCTGTGCTTAATTCTTTCGTTTGAAGGTATTTACTGGAACCTTAAAATTATGTCAAACCCTTTCCAACTCTCTGCTAAACCTTATTCAAAGCAGCTTCCGTTGCCAGGCTTAAAAGGGCATTGAGCTAAATTTTTCAATAAAATAAAGTTTTTCTCGAGGTGTCGTTTTACACTAAGATTAAGGAAAAGTGCGTAGGCAATGGCACTCAAACGAATATCTACGCCAAGCAGAATAGCCGACGCGAGTTTGGAACTTTAACCTCTCAAAATTATACTGTTTCAACAACGCAAATATATAATCTGACCACGGATTCCTAGACTACCACTTTTGGACGATTTTACACCGGAAAGGGTTGTCAGCTGAGCTCATTTCCGGAGTTCTTTGTTAGATCACGCTCAGTAAAATGTAAACATCACCCTTCCATTCTTCACTTTCCCCTATTTTGATGAAAATAACTACGGCCGGCGCATGCGCACAAACGCGGAAGTTTTCCGAATGCGTTGCTATACAATAGTTTCGCTGTGACTCTGATTAGGGAGAACGTAAAAGCACAGTGCATAATCTTGTGAATCTAGCACGACTAAAATTTAATGGAGATGGTAATCAAATGGTGATTACCATGATGATAATCTCAAATGGAGATTTTAAAAACTTATGATCGAAGCTGATATTTTTTATAAGCCAATCCCTAATCATTATATAGGTAAGTTTCCTTTATCAATATTTAATTGATATAATGTTGAGAAGGTCGATGAACGAAGTGTTTAGAGATTTTTGGCAACAAGGGCCGTTATTCCCATTTAATTTATTTCTGAATAGAGTTTATTTAGTCTGCTGTAACAATGGCGGCGACTGGGTGGGAAAACTGAGGGGGCAAACAATTTATAGAGTTCTAAAAGTCCGGGAGTATAGGGGAAACAACAAAATTTTAAAATTTATTTTAAAAATTTGTTAGTTTTTCCCGAACATCATTGCTTTTTTGTTATTCCTAGCTTTAGGCAGCTAAAATGAAATAAAAATGTAATTCCCCCTAAAAAAGTAGGGGGGAACTGCCCCTACTCGCGGCCACTGTGCTGAACAGCTGACTAAGCAGTGCAGCTGCTCGTTTACTTCACATGTGGATTTGCTTGTAACTCGTGGATACTTTCTGTAGAAATAACAGTAAATATCTTCAATCTCAAAATTGTATTTTGGATCATTTTTATTAAAATGTACATTATTAAAATAAAGCTTAAATATTTAATAAAAACTGTAATAATAATTAATAGTTTGACCAGTGCTTACGGGCATTCAAATTTCGGTCACTGACAGTTCC
The DNA here is from genome assembly GCA_013235015.1 of Araneus ventricosus. Classification (NCBI taxonomy): domain Eukaryota; kingdom Metazoa; phylum Arthropoda; class Arachnida; order Araneae; family Araneidae; genus Araneus; species Araneus ventricosus. Next base: position 22,693 of record BGPR01001722.1, read on the forward strand.
GAAGAACGCCAGCATAGTCGATATTCGAAATGCATACAATTACGCTGCTTCATAAAATCTATGATAAATTACGCATTCCTAATTATGAAATATCTAAATTATCTAAAAGATCTAGTTACGAAAGATCTATCCAACTCTACAGAAGGGATAGCTTTGCCGAGTGGGCCGAAACTTACCCATGCAGGCCCACTCACTTGAGGGTGTTTACCAGAGAAACAAGAGAATATTTTCTACTCTTTAGTCATTATAGATAAGATATTTGGTCCATCTGTTAAATTATATCTATCACCTTACCAAACAGCTCATCCATTACATATGGGATGATACATTAGGGTAGGGCAGTAATAACTATCAACAGACGGGGGGCTAGGAAATAGAAAGATTAGTTCTACAACAGTACTGAGTTTATATTGGCACTTACGAATACAGCATCAATACAAAGCCTTGTGTGTATATACAATATGAAAATTTCTGCTATTACAGAATCGGTTTCAAATCAAGGTTAAGGCTAAAATGCGCTATGGTTAAAAAGGCTTGTCAGGAAAATGGGAATAAATACACATAAAAGGTTTTCAAAATATAATACAAACTTACAAATTCTTAATTACATTGTATATCATGAAAGAATTTTTTTATTTTTATTTTTTTAAATTCTTTTGTTAGGCAGAAAAGGAAAAAGAAAAGAAACAAAAACGTGTACTTTCTGTTTTAAAAGCTTTCTATTGAGCTTGAGATTTAAAACATCAAAAAAGTGAGAGTTTCGTCATCTCTGCGTAGCTGCGAAAGCTACTCAGTGATGGAGGAGTATATCAGAATGTGCATAACTTTGTGTGAGTAAGATTTGCGGTAATACAATTTACTTAGTCTTGAAAATGTAAAGAAGTCGGATCAGGCCGTGACCGTGACTTCCCGTGGATCACGATCAGGCGGAGTAATTGGGAACGGTGACTGGAGTCCCGGCTAAGTTTCGGCTTAGCTACGGAAGCTGCTCAGTGGTGGAGGATATATTGGAATGTGCATAATTTTGTGTTCGTATGTTTTGCGGGAATGCAATTTAGACTCGAAAATATGAAGAAGTTGGGTCGGTCATGGTAATTGGGAACGGTGACTACAGTCACGCTGTTGAGGCCTTAGCGAACTAAAAAGCCTGTGCTTTGGTTAAGACACTCCAGAGACAGAAGAAAAACACTTTTCCGTTTTTTGCAATGTTATCTGGTAACGTTTGCTAATTTTAATTGCAACTGTGTTCAGAAAAGTGAAATCAAAATTTCTCAAGTTTCATTTTTCGTTCTCTACGCTTTGTAATGTTTCCATCCCGCCAGCATCGTTCCCACGAGAAAGAGAGTGCCGTCCCTTTTGATATCGGCGGCAAACAGCAGGACAGCTGCACTGGTCATCGCTAACGAGACGTGCGCAAGAGAAATGGCTTCACACAGAGGGCCGCCACAATGCCGAGGAATCAATAACTGTCAGAGAGCACATTAGCGGTACCCTTTGGTGTCAACTCTGAATAGCCCGGTGGTGGCAAAACCCAAGAACCTCCCCATAGTAGGGGTTGACCACTGAGAATTCGGTAGGTGAGCTGTTGGTCAACCGGGAGTACGATTATCCAGTGGAGTGAAAGGAGGGCGGAGCTCCATTACTTGAGGGGGTGAATAAAAGGAATGCTCGAGGAGAGAACGAGGACGGAGGGAGAAACTGCATTAGGAGTCTCGAACTGAGTTTCAGGCTCCGGAGAACCGAAGAGAGTTGTGTGATCAGCTCGGATTGAAAGTCCCGAATTAATTCGGACTTTGGTAAGCAAGCTCGAGGAATCGGCATTCCCCGAACTCTCGGCTCATCAACTTGCGAGCACTCCTGGTAGTCTCGTGGTTCGGTATCACGTTGATAGGTGGAAGCTATCCATCATGTGATTACTATTCTTTATGGACTAATTGCCCATGGAAGTTTGACGTTTTAGAACTACGATGTTATTGATTGACTTTGTAAATAATCATATTTAATCCAGACTTCTCTGAGAGAAGTGTCTCTTAATTATTGCTGTATAAATAAAGCACTTAGGTCAACCTAAGCTTGCATTTATTTGGTCACACCTAGGCCAAGACATTACAGCTTATATGGAAACAAAGTTGCTAAGACAAATATATCTTAGATCTGTAGAATATAACAATTACGAGGAAATTTTAATTTTAGTTGTTGAATTTCATCTTGAGGAAGAGGTTAGTGTTCTTAATACCCCTGATAATTGTCACTGCGGGGTAGTTTGAAACATGCTATTAATGTACCGAAAAAAACATATTTTTATTTATTGAAATAATCTATATCTATACTTATTATAAAAGGCAATGTTTGTGTGCGTGCGTGCGTGTGTGTTTGTCTGCGATGTCCAGACGAATCTATCGCACTTACAGCCATGAAATTTGGCACACAGGTAGTCGTAATGGTGACTGAATGCACCTCGAAGCCGAAATTTTAAATTTTAATCTAGAAATTTTTTTATTTAATGTTTTGTGTTGTTTTGGTTGATTTTTCGCACTAATTTCTCAATAGAATGGTTTCAAATAATTGTACGACAAAAATAGATGGACCATCGGAAAGAGCACGCGAATTTCGTTCTAATGAAGTTAGTTTTGAATTCCTAACGCAATTTACTGAATTTTGAGAAATTTTTTAAAAATACCCAGTTTTGGCTTCAAGATGTTACTTTTGATTTTAAATTTGTTGCATCCGACTTTCTAATAACACTATTATTTTCAATTTTTTTCAGCATATAGGTAGAACGGTTGTGTCGGATTTAAAACAACAACGGTTAAAATATCTTTTCAAGTTTTTTTTTAATTTATTTATTTCTGGGCGGTTGAGAGTTATTTCTCTGGAGAGAGTTTGGCGCGTGGCACGGCACTTCGGAACGCAGATAGCTATGTGATTGGTTGAAGGGCAGGTGACGTCATAACCTTGAATTGAGTGACTGATTATTATTTTCGGCAGTAACTCAACGCATTTATTCATCTCGCATACTTTGCTTGCAGTATAATAATTTTCACGTTGCAATTTTTTAATATTGTTTATCGCGAAAAAAAAATAAGCGGGAAAATCAATAATGTGTATCTTTTGTTTTGAATTTGTTTTCAAAACTTTTTCATGTCATTGTGGGCGGTTTTTTTTTTTTTTCATTTTGTTGAAGTCCTGATTCCACGGGCAACGCCGTGCGCGTACTGCTAGTTTATTATATAATAGGAAATAATTTTAAGTCTAGGAACGCGGTGGCGTTATGTCCCGCCAGTGAAGTGTACTCTTTTATGTCAAATTAATAACTGACATTAAAAAAAATATCAAGTGATCTACATACACATTACTTTTCACGTATGAAAGTTGTTTGTTTATAATGATATGAAGCCGTTTGACGTCAGATATAGAAGAAAGCAAGGAAACTAATACCGAGGAAGAAGAAAACGCGATATCAATGGAGGAACTGAAGATGATAATTTTGACTCTTTTCAATTAGAAACCGATGCTTCGGAGATACAGGAAGTATAACTTATCTTGATCAATCCAATTTTGTGACTTAATTAAGTGAAAGACATTTAACCATAGTATTCTAGTTCATTCTATTGAATGATAGTATTATAGTATTCTACTCTGTTCTACAAAATCCAATAATTTTTTAAAAAAAATCTCCAAAGATAAAAGTTGCATACTCTATAAATTTTATTTCCAAATGCAGGGGAAAAATTATTACACATTTATTGCCTTTAAGATGTTTCTTTTCTCTCTCCCTCTTTTTTTAAGTACTGCTTTGATTGGTGCACTCAAAGAAGATCAATGGTTAAGTTTAAAACTGGGATCATTGAAAGTTCCCCTCGAGGACGGATGCGTAGTGAAACTCCCACCATTTCATGCTAAACAGCAAACCTCCTCAATAGTAGCTCATTGTTAAGAAACTTTAAAAAAATCAACATGTATGAAATGTTACTTACTTTCCAGTTTCTTAAACATTTATGCGTGGAAATTAAACTAATACAAACAAATCATAAGAATTGTTAATAGAAATTAATTTATAAAGGATACTGGATTTTTATGGTTCACTTGAAAATAACCACAGTTATGATTGCATAATAAATTTGTTTCTCTACTGATGTTATTCTAAACACCGGAGATGACAGATCAGTTAAGAAAGTATTAAATTACCGGGGGTTTTTTTGGAGCGCAAAGTTGTATGTACTATAGGTCAGCGTCAAATCTTATGACAGCGCCAAATTAGCGGCTGGACTTTTTATAATTTTCAAACAAGAGATACTTATAATTAGGAATGTTCGGAACTTGTAACTTTTTCTTAAAGGGGGGATGGCAGGGGTTTGTACTTACATTTTTTCTATGATCATGCAATAGTAATTATTTCACTTATGATTAATATAGTGAAATGCAAAAAGTCGCGGGATGAATCCTAATATCGTGTGGGACCTTCTTTTACCCGTCGAAGCTCAGCACTTCAACGTTGCATTGACTCAACAAGGCCAACAAAATGATGAGGGTTTTTCCACAAACTGATATTTTTTAAACTTAAAATCTCCGAATAGATTTATTGAATTTTATAAAGGTTGAATGCACTGAATACTACACATACTTATAAATAAAATATATAATTTAAATTGCAATTCGACGATTACTATTCGAAGATTCAAGTTTTAAAAATATCAGTTTGTGGAAAAACCCTCATCATTTGGTTTCTCTTGGCGACCAACAGAAATTCTACTCGTGTCAATGCCGATTTCTTTCTAAATATTTATGGTATTCGACTACAATTCTTATATAAGCTGCCCTATATATCTGGCTTATAAATAACTTTGAAAACTTTGTAAGTTATAAGCAAGAACATGAGGAAAAATTTGGAATTTTTTAAGAAATCCTTTATATCTTATCGAATATGCTTGGTATTTTTACCAAAATATATGTAAGTATTGCGGACAGGAAACAAAAAACATTGATTTATTCTACATGACTTTCTGATCGGCCCCTTCGTGACGAAATCTTAGCTGAAAAATGTGAGTTCCGACAATTGTACTTCCCGCCACGTGTTAAGTCAATGCTACTTCGAGTTGCTGTAATTCGCGAGGCAAAAGGAGGTCCCACACACTAAGAAGAGGTATCCCATGACTTTTGGCACTTCATTGTATTTTGGTATTTAGGTTTAATGCTGATGTTAGATATCTTTTAGGTATTTTTCATACGTTTAGAGCATTTTTAGGTACATTTGCTTAGATTTAAGGTTTGATTTTGCTCAATGGAGCCGGCAGAAGAAACAGATTCCTGGTTATCATTGACCCGCATGAATTCTGGTGAACATTCTGTATTAGATATGAAGTTGATAATCATGTTGGGCATATCCATTTGCATTATTTTAATTATTTACCATAAATTTAAAACCATGATTCAATGATGGTCGCCGCAACGAAATTTATCTCTGCAAATTATCACCCATCAACCAGTACAAAAATAATCAACAACAATGTTTCTGTCAAGTTTTCTGTTGAAGCTTTTCTGAGAATAACTGAACCTATTTCGTTAAGAAAGACTTGCTAAAGTAACAACTTTCGGATTGACTTTAAATATAATATTTTGAAACTAACTCTACTGTTTGAATTTTTATTACTATGTTTTAATTGACTAAATGCCATACTAAACCAATAACAAATAAAAGCGGGTCTTCACTTTCCACAAGCATCCGCTTGGCACGCACTCCTGTTTGCCTTTAGCTTCAAAATGTCACAGTGCTGTGTGTGTTGCTCGTGCATTTTTGCAGATGCCACCAGCCATGTATAAAAAGTTGCATCATGTTGTTAATGACAAAAAAAGACCTTTAAAAACAAACGCTTAAACTAGTTCATCCGAACACGTAAAGAAGTGAAACAAGACAACTAATAAAAGATTTTTCTGTTCCAATTTATTTTGTGACTTCTGCATAATATTTAACTTCGATATGTATTTATACATAATTCGTAAAAATCAAAACTATTAAGCAAATAATATGGCTTCGATGAAGATATTTCCTTCTCCGTTTCACACTTCTTTTATTTTTCGTTTAGCAGTCATCGTTTGCCTTTTCATCTTTAGATATAATTGTTTGTCGGTGTTTCTTTTCATAATCAGAATACAAACATTCATTAATTTTTCAGATGATTCGTGGAATGTCTAGGTCTTATTTTGATTCTGATAGGTTTGGAAGGCGAAATGGTGATTGTTATGGCCGGAAGCACTTTGTCTCTCTGATCCAACGATTCCAATTTATAGCTTCGTAGTAAGGTCGACACAATGATGATTAGTTCCATCATAGCCAGATTTTGACCTACGATATACAGAAAGAAAATATAAATATTACAAAAGCATTGCTCTCGCAACCACGCGATTTATTTATTATTTTATGATCTGCTGTAAAATAGATGTAATTATCATATGTTTTTGAATATTTTACTTTTTGAAAATGAACATTATTTTTGTTGAAATGAAATCCAATGTAGGAACGACAAATGAAAGAAACATATTCAAACCATTTTTTTGTTGGAAGTTCTCCACATATGCTCTTGTTGTGTGAAATATTCATATGGTTCGCCATTTTATTTTGTAAAGTCGGCTGTGGTGAGAAATTGAATGCTTACATGTCTCATTATAAATTCTATCGTCGGATCATATCCGGTGAGTGTCTTAGGGCTGCAATTTAAAAAAGAAGGTTGTCAACTTTGGCGCTTGTTCACTATGGCTACGGATTATGAAGAAGCCAACCAATGACAGCGGATAATGTTGGACCATGCTGAATGCCAAAAAGTGGGTGGCAAAAGAGGAAAACTGGGGGCTGGCGATTTTTTTGAGGAGGACGAAAAAGTGAATAAAAAAAGAAAAAGACAGAAGGGAAGTTGGTAGCCGGTGAAGAAGGATGTACGTTGTTTTGGATGAGATAAAATTGAAATGAAAACGACGCAACTCGGCCGGATGATAATGACATGCCATCGTGATAAAGCGCCCCCCGACTGCATTCCTCTGTCCCAGATAAGTCACTCCTTTTATTAATTTTTGGCAATCAATAACATTAAAATATAGTAGCAGATCTCGATACATATTTGAGTTAAAAATATAAAAGCTCACCAGCCTGGCTAATATTACCTTATATTGTTATATCGGTATTGTGAATATGTTGTAAATAAATTCTTTGTATTATTTGGAACTTGCTTACTTTCTAAAATTAACTATACGATCTAAGCTAATAATTTTAGGAGAGTCACGAATTTGGAGGATAAACGTAACATTCTAAGTGATGTAAATCAAAAAGTAAATTTCACATTACTGGTAACATGAAATTTCTGAAAGAATCGTTTGTATAGGGAAATAAAATTAATTTGAGATTTTTATGATATTAGAGGGGAAATATGCTTGAAGTCCTTGAGTAACAAGTTGTCTGACTCATCTGATGCTGAATGGGAAATATAACAGTTGCCTGTTCAGGTGTCTTCCTTGTCAGCTGACAGAAACTAAAAATTGCATTGTACTTGCGGAAACAGCCCGAGTGTTGCTTCATAACGAAATGTTTATTGAACTGAATTGAAGGAAACTACAATTTATTGCATCTATCAATCATTCCTATAATGCATGATTTTGTTATTTTTCAACCTCAGTCGAGTAAATTTGCATAAATGAGTATGAAGATTTTAGATGAAATAATTTTAAAGCTATTTTAAATAAAATTACTAATTAACAACTATAAATCATTAAATAGTATTAAAAAACCATCTTATGTCAAAGCACAAGATTAATAAGTAAACTGCTTAATTAGATTATTATTAACATTCCCAATAATAATTTTTTAAAAGGCAAAAAGAGTTTAGTTTAGTTTAGTTTAGTTTAGTTTATTTATATTTATGTCCCGTTTTGCAGCAACACGAGGGCTTTTTGGGACGGAGATCGCAATTTTGAAACATGGTCAGATGATGAGGACGACACCTGAACCGGCACATCCCTCTCCAAGCTTCCACGCCACACCAGCCGGAGGACATTTGGACCCGATGCACAGTGGGATATTTGACGAATCTGGGCGACCAAAAGTCGATTTTATAAACTACAGCGCAGGATCGAATGGATGTATACATTATAAAGCTGAATAACTGGGGAATCACGTGATACCATTTTTAACTGTCTTAACTGACCTTGACCTCTGTATTATTAGCTCAAACTGGAGTGTTGTGTGGAGTGTATCCTGCGTCAAAAAGTTGTTGCTTCAAACGTTCCCTTTTCGAATGTGAATACCTTCATTTCTAGAAGTAATTAAAATCTAACAGTTATGGATAATGATGAGGCAGGTATGTGTTGATATTTTTTATGGATTTGAATAGTTACAAAATTAGTTTTAATAATTGCAAAAGTAATTGAAAATAACGCAATTTTTTTCAAAAAATTGTTTGTATGTTGCGAAATCTCGAAGGTTTTTGTTATATTTCCAAACATTTCCACGCTAAATTTTTTTTTGTATCAATAAATTTAGACCTTTATGTTTGTGTTTTTGTTTAAATTAGCCCCTGATTTGCCCAACTTTTGAAATGAAGGGATTTCAAACATTGCTATTCCAAATTTTCCAGTAGGCATTCTAATTACTTTACATTTAATTTCTTATGATATGAATTGCAATTTAAAGAAAATTGTTATGAATATTTTCAAAACGATCATATGTGTGTAATTTTCAGACATTTTGATTGGAATAAAGTTATATCAATTATAAATATTACTTAAAACATTGCGTTCCTTCCATTTTATCTCTTTTTAGGATTTTGTAAAAAATACTGAAATTTTTCTTTGTCAACATTTAGTTATCTAAAAAGAAGTCGAGTCAAAGTTGCTTATGTTTTTGTAAAAAGTTACCACACACTCGTGCGATTTTTTTTAAAAAAAGAGGTTCAAAAAATTGCATATTTACTTGCCCTACTAACTATGCACTTTTTTGTTTCTATTTTACTCTAGGGTCATCAGGTGTCAAAGTAATGATTCGAAGAGAGTTCTTTAACATTATGCAACAGCAAAATTGACCAAACATACATGATAAATTAAACTCGAAAATTATCTTGTTCAAAGTGATACTTTTGATGACGATGAAATTTAAAAAATAAAGCACAATTTCTCCCATTTTAAATCTCAGTTAAAGATCAGATGGATTGCTTTAATATATCGTTTTAAAGTAATTCTAGAAACCATATCCAATGGTCACAAGATTAATTTGCAAAAGTTCAAAGAATATACTGAAGAAACATCTGAGCTCTACGTGCAATTATATCCATGGTACCCAATGTCGCCTACTATGCACAAAATCTTAACTCATGGTCCGATTGTAATATAAAATGCTATACGACCAATAGGCCAATTGTCAGAAGAAGCGGTCGAAGCACGCAGCAAACATTTCCGATCATTCCATCAAAATTGTGACCGAAAATTTTCCAGACTTTCCTGTTATGAGGATGTTCTCAACAGATTGCTTTTGAGTTTGGACCCAGTGTTGACGGGTATGAGACCCACGATGAGAAAAAAGTCAAAATCATTCTTAAAAGAGACTTTAGAGATGTTACTGCTAATGGAATTTTCTGAAGTTCTTGATGAAGAGGACTCCGACCATGAAAAAACAGATAATGACATCAATGATTTATCATCAGACGAATAAATCGCACCTTCCTCATGAATTATTAACTATTTTTTACGCAATTATTCAATTATGTTTATAATTTATTCAATTATTTGTTATTTTCCCGATTTCTTTTCTGTAAATATAATTAATGTAATATTATTAACTTTGTTCAATGTACAAGGTATGATCATAAAATAATTATTATTAATTGTTTATGATCGGGTCTATTTAGAGGCCTCTGGTGAGCACTGCATTCAGAATATCAAGATGATATATTCATTAATAATAAAAAATTAAGGTGTAGGTTGCCATTGAAAAAAATTATAATGTTTTTAACTGTAACCGAAACCATAAGAGGTGGTACATTCTATACCTATAAAATCGCAAGCGCATATCCCATAATACTTAGATCCAAAATCTCGTCTTGATACTCTAAATGCAGTGCGCCCCAGAAGCCTCTAAATAGGGCAAGTTACTTTACGACCACCCTGTATATAACTATGAAGTTATAAAATATCAATTATTTTTAAGTTATAAAGCAATATTTTCTACAAAAAGTTCATTAATTTACTAACTAATACGTTTAAATTAGTTTAAAACCGAAAAATAATTTTGGCCGCCCAGATTCGTCAAATATCCCACTGTGAGATGGTTTTAACTTGCACCAGACCTTCTTACTAGGCGATTTTTAGATGGAATTGGGTTTCCAATCTGGAACCTACCGGCACCGAGGCGAGAGCTTACCACCGAGGACCTCAGAAAAATGTAAGTAATGCAAAGAGGAATCAATGGTCATTGTAGCGAGCGATAAAATATGTCCAGAAATAGCATTTTTGGACTTTTAAATGCGATGACCATCGTCATGCGATCGCGTTGCTATGAAAATATTAAGTATGCACGTTTTTCTCTCCTATACTATCGGGTGCGAGATACGCGATCACATTGACACCATGCTCTAATATAGTACGATTCAGAAGGTAATCAGAGTGCGATTCCCTAACCCTCCGTTAGTCGCGCGGGGTACAGGTGTCGCCCATTAGTTTTTAAAATGCTGCGCTTTCAATTCCATTCGTTATTTAGAGATCAAACTTTCAGTGCCTGTCCTCGAAATACTCAGGAATATCGCTCTGTCTTTCAAGTTCAGAAGGTTAGTCGGACGGGAGATAAGAGAAGAAAAAGACACGTGGGGGGACAGGTGTACCCCGCGGGCCTAAACGTGTAATAGGAATTTGCGGTTGGTCGTTCTTCTTCTTTCGCTGGTTCTGCAATTATGCTTACTTTCTTAACTACTTATGCTTCCCGTGTGAAATTCTGGCACATTGCTTCGTTTAATATTTAATTTTTTAAATATTTATTGAATTTCAGTGAATTTCATTCTAAAAAAATAGTAGAACTAGAGATTAAGAATGGGTAATTGGTTTTCTAGCTCTGAATTTGCCAAAAAGCTTTTAATAGGGATCTAAATTAATTTATGTAGCAATTAATTTAAATATACGTGAATTATTCAAAGAATTTTTACCATCTAAGAAGCGTCCTGAATATTTGGCTACGTTTGTGTCATAATTATTTATCATGAACGTTTCAGTTTCTATTGACGACAGGTCAGTCGACAGTGACGATAACAAAAACATGACAAATTTGTTACATGACAAAAGGAGTTGATATTCTACATCAGCTATGCCAGAGAAATGATGTTCTGAGAAAAGCTTGTCATTGGATTATGGTTCCTTTTTCCAATCTTTGAAACAAATTTACTTATTATTAAAGCTTTTGTAATTTTCAAACTTCATAATATCGATTATGAAAAGACTTAATGCCATCAAAAATTTTAGTTTCATATTTATTATACTTCAAATTTTATGCAGAGTTGCCCAGTGCCCGCCTTCCGATGGAATTAAAAGAACAGAAAATCTTATGTTAGGAATCAACGTTAAAGGACCAAAAAGCAACAAAGTGTAATAAAGATAGATGCGAATATTGTGGAAGAAATAGGGACAAAACTAACCAAAAATACGGTAGAAAAGGCATGATTGAGCCAGTAGTAAGCATTTAAAAGAAGTATATGTAAAATGTTGTGATTTTTCATTGTGTTTTTATAATCCCTATAAAAATATTCAAAATAGTCATCTAAAATTACTTTTTCTCTTTTTTGCATATCTTAGATGTTTAGTCTTTAATTTGCAACTGATATCTCTTTTCTCCGAAGCAAACAATCGTAGAAAAAAGAAAGAGAAAATGGGGGACATATGTACTCTGCGCACCTAACTACGTAACAAAATTTCGCGCACCTAACGGAAGGTTAATGTAGCCCCAGCAGTGTAATTGGAAATTTTATGGAATCTAAAAGAAGATGAATGGAAAAGAGAGACGAACATCAGAAAGATATGGATAGTTCGTTTTTCCAAGCAGAGGAAGTGTTAGTATCTATTATAGAAAAGGCCAGAAAAATCGGTGACGGTCTCGTGGTTTGGTTTAGCTACGTGCCAAAGACATTCAGACCAGAGTGTCTGTCTACAAATTAGCATACACAGGGGAATACAGTTTTGATTCTGTGATGATTTAATATCAATACCAGAATTAATTTATTTTCGTAATATAATCTTATGGCATTTATTTGCTTGTTTATTTTGTGTTTGCTTTTTTTTCTCTGAGTGTTGGAAAACAATAAATCTTTTCGCTAAATTATAGGATCTTCAACGTATCCAGCGAACGTTATTGCTATTTGGCAGGGTTTCTTTTAGCTGAGTTAAGAAGTTTCTTTTCTTTTATATTGCGCCATCGACGCGTAACTCCGTTAATATCAAATAGAAGTTATACGGAAATTAATTTATATTTCCACTCTTCTGAGATATTAAATTTCGTCTTCCTTAAAAATGTTCTTTCTTTTCCGTACTTAATTTTGGAATTGAATATTTATATATTTTGCAAAACGAAAGTTAGTTTCAATTGATTCATCATTTCTGCTTTTCATACTTTTTTTTATTTTTTAAGAACTCTGCCAATGTGCATAAGATTTTTTACTACATTTTACGTTTGTAACATTACCCTAATTTCGGGGGTTATCAATATAGCATACATGAGATATTCTACTACTACTTTTGTTAATAAATTTGTGACAATCAGATCTGAGATATTGCTGACAAGCTAAAAGCCCATCTTAGATGGGCACAAATCTTCTAGTTATAGATAAATACTGAAATCTGTTATGCAATCTAAAGCATTTCTAAACGATTTTTTTTATCGTTTCTAGCGATAATTGAGATTTTAAAATTCATTCTAATTCAGTATTTTGAACAAATGCCAAGTTTCAAAAATAATTATAAATTCCAGGCTGACCTAAGCAGTTCCTGGGACCAGCCGAAAACGGGATGTAAGCGTAACGACTGCGACCTTGAGAATTCCCTGGCGAAAACCGATCTGGATCAAAGCGCTCCGCATCCGGGAAGGCTTCTTCGTCTCGGTGAAGAACATACGGAAGCACAATGCAGGTGGTTCCTTTGGGTATCTGATAGCCACCTACCAAATACGATGGGCATTATCATGAGTTCATTTACTGAAAAATTTCTTTCATCAGTAATAAAATACAATATTTGGAATGCTTAATTAAGAATGGTTGTATTATTTTAGTAACGACTTCGTCTACTGCAATATCACATGCAGTCTTTCTAAGAAGAATTTAGCTTTGTAAGTAGCTAAATTGATCTACCGATTCACTCAGTTTTTTATTTTTTAATTTCCCAGGATGTAAATAATAGAGAATATTTTTGTAAATGGGCGATAATTATTTGCACTTCAATTTGGATCATATTCACTTCGATAAAATCCATTTACACTCATAAGAAATGTATTTCACGAAAAAGAAATTATTCCCCTATAATTAAGTCTATTCAACATGAAAAACAATTGTTTCAACATAGAAAAAATATGATGCACACAAGAAAAAATATTATCACTCCGTATTAATTTCCACTATATATCACTCTTCCCACTATAAAACGGATACTTTCCCCTTTGTGTCTATCGTTGCATCTATATCCTCTCTTTTGCATCTTTCGAACTGAAAGTTACTATTTTCGCCCAATTCACGTGATTGTCAGATAAAATTAGTGACTTGGGTATATATTTATTAAAAATATTTAAAAAAAGTTGTATGTCATAAAGACAATTTTTTTTTACTTACTTTTTTTAGAACCCCATTCATAAAGGATGTGCGATTTTCAAATTAAAGTTCTATGAACCAAGAATCAAATTTATAGTTCAAAGTATTCCATGTACCGCGTATAAAGTATCAAATTTAATATGCAGAGTATTCGAATTATATTTGTATGCACCACATGCATTATTTAAACTGAAGTGCAATCATATATTTCTCATAGTAAATTATATTGACTCCGAAATAAATATTTTGCCCATGTTAATTACACAGATCCATTTAAAGTAGGCCAGAGAAGGAAGACGACAACTGCGATTCTTCCTCTCCACCTCCAGCGGGTTAGAACACAGTGAACTCTCTTCCACGGCGGCTTGGAGAGGCAGTTGATTGAAATCTTCCACCAAAACAACTCTGTTTTCCTGAACAACAGCAGAGAAGCTACAGAAATTATATTGGCTCTCAAATAAATATTTTGCCCATGTTAATTGCACAGATACATTTAAAGTGTGGTCAGAGAAGGAAGACGACAACTGCGGTTCTTCCTCTCCACCTCCAGAAGGTTAGAGCACACTGAACTCTCTTCCACGCCGCTTGGAGAGGTGATTGATTGAAATCTTTCACCAAGGCACCTCTGTACTCCTGAACAACAGCAGAGAAGCTACAGAAATTATTATATTGGCTCTCAAATAAATATTTTGCCCATGTTAATTACACAGATCCATTTAAAGTGTGGTCAGAGAAGGAAGACGACAAATGCGGTTTTTCCTCTCCACTTCCAGAAACTTAGCGCACATCGAACTCTCTTCCACTACGCACAGTGTGATAGTTTCGTAATCTAGAGGGATAAAAGTGAATTTTCTTACCTGTTTACGAAGGACAAATTGATGTTTATTTACAAAGGGAATAAACCATATTATATGGAACTGAGGTTTATATTCCAAGAAACCGCGCTGAATAATATGAAAAAGGGTAGGACCTGTCGACTACCTGCGCTCTGCCTGTGAACTGTTCTAAGCGTTCGTGTCATATGTCTGAGTTTGCTTAATGAATATGCTGTGTTTCTATGTGCTAGTAGTGGTTATGTGCTGCTATTATTTTTGTAGAGGTATCAAGGTTTGTTTACTAAAGATTTTACTTTAATATGTGCTTTAATTTAATCATGAGCACCGTAAGAAGTGGTCGTAGATTTTCCGTGAGAGAAAAATGTCTAAGTCAATTTTAACTTGAGTTTAGTATATTATATCGCATTATACCAATGTATAATTGTGTTCCGCTGAAAGAATTACTTGTATCCTATACGAAATAAGTGAATTTACTTGTGAATATTTGCGAAACTCATAGAAGTTTTCCTTCATTGCAAATGACTCCTCAAAGGTTGCGCCGAAATTTTTTCGACGGTTGGTTTGTTAACGCCGAAGAATAAAAAATAGGTTCTTTGTGCAGTTATATATTACAAGAATTTGGTTCCCCGTTTCTATCAGAAGACAGTTTAAAAACTTAAAAAGTTATAATCAGAAGTTTTAGCCAAAAATTTGAACAACAATGGTCGAAGTTGCGCAGCCACAGTGAACGCGTCCTAAAAACCAATTTTTCTTGGTTTGATGAATGCATATCATTTCCTGATATTGCCACAGGAATTATAGAAACTGTTCCAAATCTTGAACCGGATCGAAGAACCGGCAGACCACAAAAAGACTTTGAAAGTTGGCTAATTCAACACATCCTGGAAACATCAAGCCAGGAAGAGATATCGATTGCGACTGAAGTACTGCTTCGCAGAGAAAGCAAAAGGAATTCAGCAGTAAATAAATTGTGCCATTTTTCTCCCACGAGAGGTACTACAATAAAAAAAAAGCGAGGAAGCGTTTTTCAAGCCCAAAACAAGGTGGTCTTTCGGAAGATCAAATGTTAGCTTTGATAGTCGAAGCAAATTTGTCTACATGCCCAATATAATGTAATACGGCAGCAAACAAACAAAATACATACGCGTATGTATCCAGCTTATCATAAAATTAAAGCAGCAAAACAGTTGTCCTGTCCCAGTGACGACAATACAACAGAAAATACTTCGCAAAAATAAAATTGCAATCTCTAATAGATCCCACCATTACGCGATGATGCAAAGTGCAAGAAGAAGAGGTCTTAAAATCTATAAGAGACCTGAGAACTCTGGACGTAATTTTGAAGTGGGGTTGTGGTGGGGCGGAATAAAATAGATACAAGCGAAGATTTTTCAGATGAAAATTGCTCTGACGAAAATTTATTTAGAATATCAATGGTGCCTATTCAGATATACACAGTGAATGACAAAAAAATTAAAAATTATTATTTATAGTTATGATAAAATATATGTCTTAAATCTTTACCGTGCTTTTATATTTCATAAAAAAAACCCTTAACTTATTGATTTCACTGAGTTTGGGCTAAATAATTTTCTCCCTCTAGATTACGAAAATAACACGCTGTGTGACGGCTTGGAGAGGCAACTGATTGAAATCTTCCACAAAGACACGTCTGTACTCCTGAACAACAGCAGAGCAGCTGCGGAACGTTAATCGCCAAGTAAACAGTTCTTCCGCTACTTTAGAGTCAGCGACAATTCCTGTTGCCGGAATGGAGAAAGCTGCCTGGATAATTCTCGACTCTTCACAAGTCTCTGTTCTATAATATTGGATTAACGAAAACTTTTCATGTGTTTAATAATGTGGGAATGGCATGCCTTCCTCGGTGGTATTCTTGTCACCTGATCACGGCTAGAAAATATGATGCCCGTTCCAAAATTGTTCCAGCACTGCTACGAAACGGAGCGTTAATCTGACTAAACCCAGTTACAATCTATAATAGAAGATGCCAGGAAAATCGGTGACGATCTCGTGGTTTGGTCTGGCTACGTGCCAAAGATATTCAGGCCAGACAGTTTGTCTACAAATTATCATTCACACCACTGGATACTGTTTGGATTCTGTGATGATTTAATATCAAATAGGAGTTATACCAGAATTAATTTATTTTCCTAATATAATCTTTCAGCATTTTTTTGTCTGCTTTTTGCTCTGAGTGTTGGGAAACAATGAATCTTTTTGCTAAATTATAGGATCTTCAAAGTATCCAACGGACGTTATTGCTATTTGACAGGGTTTTTTATGCTTAGTTAAGTAGTTTATTTTCTTTTTTATTTTGCGTTGCTTCATCGACGCGGAACTCTGTTAATATTAAATAGAACTTATACTGGAATTAATTTATTTTTCCTCTTATTGGAGATCTTTTTGTTGATTTATAAAGTATCGGTAGTTTACTTTCTTTTTTAATTAATTCATCCACACGGAAGTCCGTAAGAAGAATTCTGTCACCAGTTGGAAGTTTGTGTTAAATGTTTCATCAGTTATATTTTTCATGCTTCTTTTATTTCTTAGCACTCTGCCAATGCGCATGAGATTTTCTACTACAACTTTCGTTAATAAATCTGTGACAATCAGTCTGAGATATTGTTGGCAAGTTGAAAGCCCGTCTTATACGGGCACAAATCTCCTAATATTTAATATTATTTGTTAAAAATAATAAATAAAACTTTCCTAAAACTGTTCATGAAAATTCTTCAAATACTTGAACGAAGCATTTTTCTTTCTTTCATCAAGAGCTTCAAACTTATAGCTTTATTTCCTGATATAAATGCATGGTCGGGTCCAATGTTAGATAAAATTCCGATTGCTTAATTAATTAGATTGAATTCGAATGTCGAAACCCGTTTAGACCTAGTCACGAAAAGTAAAAGTTTAATGAGCTTTTTGTATAATGTTACACTGGTGTCCAAAATATAGGTTACAAACACGAACATATGATATCTCAAATAACAATAGATTTATTGCAAAGCAATTTTGTACGTATAAACCCAAAACTATGAGACATCTAACCGTAAAATTAAAAAAAAGTAAAAAGAGTCAAGATTTTTCAAATATTTAAATACGACTAAAAATGGTCAGAACATGAAACCTGATATTTTCGGAATCGTCTGGCTAATAAATAGTGTGGCCAACCCACACAGCTTTACAAGTCTTTCAGCGAACCTTCATACTAAAATGAATTTGTTGATCAAAGCTTGTGGCAACAAATCCATTTCTTCTAACAGCGAGGATTTCAAATCGGAGAAGGTTCTGTCATAGGGTTGACGTCGTGCAATTGTTCTTCCTTGAGCATCCCAAACATGCTGTGTAGGTTTAAGATCTGGTGATCTGGCTGGCCGTTTAGAATAATACGCGTATAGAAAATC
The DNA here is from genome assembly GCA_013235015.1 of Araneus ventricosus. Lineage (NCBI taxonomy): Eukaryota > Metazoa > Arthropoda > Arachnida > Araneae > Araneidae > Araneus > Araneus ventricosus. The sequence goes on from BGPR01001722.1 coordinate 40,768, forward strand.
CTCCACAAGCTGAACTTTATGTGACGTCGCGTTATCGTTCATAAATATAAAATCGTCTCCAACACCTCCGCCAAACAGCATCACATAACTTTCACAAACCTCATCTCTATACCGCTGTGCGGTCACAGAACTCGTGTCAAAGACATGAAGATTTATATTTTGATTAATAATGATTCCTTCCCACAAAAGGACCCCTGTAAGATCCCTCAAGATCATTAGCGACAAGTAACTTTTTTCCCACGCCATGGGTCACTGAACAGAGCAGGTGTCTCAGCGGGAAGTCTTCGTTAAAACGCCGACAAAGAGAGCCGGGAGTCCAGACTGTCACCGACGAATGATTCGTTAATGGAAGTGATTGATAGGGTCATTTATCTCCAGCCTGAGAAACCGCTGGCGACAGGAAAAGTATCAAAAGGTAAGGAACCAATAATGGTTCGCTGAAATAGACTCCACCTACAAAATTGACGATGATTCGTGGAGAGGCTTTTGACCGCTCCCCTAGTAGGGAGAAGAGGAGGATTAAAAAGAGAAGAGCGAGAGAGATTTTCCGGAAGAGGACGGAAACGAGCAAGGGCTCGATTTTCTTGGTGGTGAAAAGATAGACTTGGGTCGCTGAGATCTCCAGTCCGGTCGACGGAAGACCGACATCCTTCTTTTAGGTCACTCATAGAAGTGGGTCTGTTTTGGTTATGTGACAGTACTGTATAGAGCTGTACCAGAACTGTAACAATTATTTCAATATTTTTTCATAATTTTCTTACATTTAATCAAGAACTTTGCTAATAAATCTCTTGCACACACGTGCTATAAAAAAATGGAGTATTTCTTGGCTCTGGACCTTCCTCCCCAGAGGCCTTAGCTGTCAAACACTTTACACCCCCTTTCATTGAAGTGATCGATTTCCCTCATATTGGAGAAATGGTGGAGTGTACCAAACTTTCTCCAGAAAATGGTTTGTCAAGAATCAATTTAAGTACTGAATCGATCAGTGAAAAATATATGAACTCATTCTTAATATTTGCAAGAATGGTGTTCCTTCAACTGGATCTCCTTTGCTATGTATTGAGGAGAGCGAATGGCATCGGTCGCCGGGCTCAAAGGCCCTTCTCAGCTACGCGTCTGGAGACAATTTGCTTATAAATTGCTGCTCCAGTCGCAGATTCCGAGAGAGTTCTCCATTCGTTCGTTCTGTATGGCGTCGTGCATTTAATGCTACATTTCGATCATCTGTCTGCTGAAGTCGTGGCTCTTGGGAGATCTTCCTGGTGATGGCACCTTTAGTTTAGAATTGCTTCCATAACATGGATGGCACGAGACATTCCTAACCATCGAGTGACGTCCGCTTGATATTAGCCAGTTTTAGGCCTACAAACGGCTCTCTATCTTAATCCATCGTCTATACACAGGGTGGCCACCCGACCGGGAAACCTGGAAAACCGGGAATAGTCAGGGAATTTCGGGAGACCGGGAAAAAACAGGAAAAAGTCAGGGAAATTTATTCTAAACCTGGAATTTTTTTTATTTTGATAATTCTTATTGCAGACGACAATTCGCTTATCTTTTTTTATAAATAGAATGAAACACCGTTGGCAACCAATGAAAATCAGTCATTTACTGACAGTCAAAAACGAATGCCATTCGTGTTCATGTACATTTAAATTTCCGAGGGACCGAGATTTCGACTATTAGTCCAGTCAACGAAGGGTTTAAAAAAAAAAAACATTAAATCATATAGTTTTGAATACAATACAAACATTAAATCATATAATAAACGTGTTCTTTAGGGGCTTCTGATAAACATACTAAAAGTCCCCGGTCCTGGGGGGTACGCTCACGGCTCCATCTTGGATTTCATCCCCCCTTTTTCAGTTTTCCCAGAATATCTCGAAAACTATTGAGTTTTCAAACTACAATTGATTTAACAAATTAAAGAGCGTAAAATTCCCTACAAATACATGTTTATATTATTCTTACAGTTTTAATTATTTTCCAGATAATGGATCTCAAATGTTGACGCCATCTTGGATTTCATCCCCCCTTTTTTAGTTTCTTTTGAATAACTCGAAAAGTATTCAATTTTCAAAACTTAATTGATTCAACAAATTAAAAATCGTGAAATTCCTTTCAAATATATACTTTTATTTTTCTGCCAGCTTTAATAGTTTCGCAGATAATGAGTCTCAAAAGTTGTCGCCATCTTGGATTTCATCCCCCTTTTTTAGTTTCTTTTGAATATCTCGAAATCTATTCAATTTTTGTATAACATGTAGTCAGAAAATTAAAGAGCGCAAAATTCCCTACAAACGCATGCTTTTATTTTTGTTTCAGCTTTAATAGTTTCCGAGATAATGGATTTCAAAATTTGCAACCATCTTGGATTTTATCCCCCCTTTTTAGTTTTTCTTAAATATCACTGAAACTATTAAAGCTAGAAAATAAATAAAAGCATGCATTGGTTGGGAATTTTACGATCATTAATTTGTTGCATTTAATGTAATTTGAAAATCAAATAGTTTTCGAGATATTAAAAATAGGGGGATAAAATCCAAGATGACGGCAAATTTTTAAATCTCGGAAACTATTAAAGAATGTGTTTGTAGGGAATTTTACGCTCTTTAATTTGCTGATTACATGTAATGTGAAAATTGAATAGATTTTGAGATATTGAAGAGAAACTGAAAAAGGGAGATGAAATCAAAGATGGCGGCAACTTTTGAGACCCATTATCTGGAAAACTATTAAAGCTGGAAGAAAAATAAAAGTATAGTTTGTAGGGAATTTTATGCTCTTTAATTTGTTCAATCAATTGTAATTTGAAAACTGAATATTTTTCGAGATATTCAGGAAAAACTAAAAAAGGAGGGATGAAATCCAAGATGGCGTCGCGAACTCACCCTCCAGGAACGGGGAGTATGTTCATAATAAGCCCCTCACGAACATGTGTACCAATTTTCAAAACTATATGAGTTAATGTTTTTTCACCCCCCATTTTGGACCTTCGTTGACTGGACTATAAAAACAGAATCGCGTTGCTTTTGTTAGTTAAATTAGATGATACTTCTTGAGATGAAAATCTATATAGTATAATCACACTCAGATGTGGAAGAACCGGGATGTGGCTAATTTCTCTTTAACTGTCTACAAGTTAGCATCCACACTACTGCCTGCTTTTATGATGATTTAATATAAAATAGGAGTTATACCAGAATTAGTTTGTTTTTCCATTTCTGGAGGTTTTTTCATTGAATTATGAAGTATTTGAAATTAGTGCTAATATTTTCTTTCAGCATTTTTTTGTTTATTTTGTCTGTTTTTTTTCTCTGAGTGTTGGGAAACATTATGATTATTGATCATTTGGATAAATTATGGGATCTTCAAAGTATGGGACAGCCGTTACCCATACATATAAAAGAACAATTTTTTTTAGTATTATACATGCATGTTCGTTTTTATTTTTTTCGTTCTTTCCGCACGCCCAGATCTTTGACATATGAGATCAAATTTAGCAAATCGATGGATTAGCACAAGAGGGGAGCTGACGCCACATTAATTTTTTTAAAAAAAATTCAAATTAGATTTTTATTTATTTAATTTTAAATGGCAAATTCAGGTTTCCCCCCCATTTTCATGAATTTTATTTTTTCTCTCTTTTTTTGTCTTTGATGTTTTATTGTATTTATTTCTCTTTATATATTGTCCATTTTGAGCAGTATTGAAGGAAGTTGGTTGGAATAAAAAGTTGTTTTTTTTTCTTTTGAAAACTATTCGATTCCATTCGTATGACAGAATATTATGCTTCTGTTTTTTAATTTATAAAAATCAGTAAAACATCGTTTTCTTACATTTTGTTTTCTCTGCCTTTTTATGTTTTATTTTGCAACGTATATTTTTGAGATTTTGATCGTCCTAAAGATTTTTTAAGTTTATATTTTTAATCAGAAGAATCTGGAAAATTTGGTACAGTAGAATTGTTCATTGTAAAGATGTATTAGTTATTTTATGGTTTATTATTTAAAAGTTTTAAATAAATGTTCTTTTTTCAAACATTTTGCTTTTTTATTCAAACCATACTGACTTGAATGAATACTTAGTATGGCCAATGTGCAGGTGATTTTTTTCTATGGTTCATGGGCTACCTCCGTAAAAGTCAGGGAAATTTTTTATAAAATCTGGAAATGTCAGGGAAAAGTCAGGGAAACTGAAACAGCAAAAATGATGGCCACCCTGAATACAAAACCCGAGAACTCATTTTTGCTCTAATAAAGAGGTTCCAAACCTGTGATAAGGGTCCCCCTGGGGGTACGCGAAGGACTAGTTAGGGGAACGTGAAATCAAAATTGGTTATGGTGGACACAAGAAAACGTAAGGGATTAAAAAATTTACAGAATTTAGTTTCCCAAGTGAATACTTGCTATTTAATAACTATACAACATGAATAGTTAACTACCACCAAGTGTAATTTTTAGCTATCCTAATAAGTTAATGCGAAATTAATACAATACTGCTTTCATTTATTTTGTTGTGGTACTAATACTGTTCTAAAAATGGAATAAAATGTAAAATCAAAAAATAAGTTCTGAAAATGTTTTTATTTCCAGGCATTTGACTCTCAAGCTAACCTAAGACCTTAACTTCATTGATAAGAACTTATCCGCATGACGGATGGTTGGGGATAGGGGGAGAGGGTGGAAATGATAGTAGGGTGTACGTGAAAATAAAAAGACTAATCAAGGGGTGCAAGAGGGAAAAATGTTGGGAAACCCTGCTCTAATCTATCAGACTTCATATTTTTCTGCTAAGAAACACACTTCTATAGAAAATCCCAATTAAGAAAATCGCCCAATCTCACGTTTTCTTGAAAAACGTTACATTTAAATGTTTAAAACTCGGTTTATGTAATGTAGATGGGTTGATTATAACCCTTAATTATCCACGGCAATAAATTTTTTAAAAAAATATTAGTGATAGCTGTATTGAATAATTACGAAAAATGTGCATGTAGCTTGGCTTTTGGACACTAGTGCAGTTTTGGTCTAAAATTAAGCATGCATTCGTTTTTTACTCAATAAATTAATTACTTTTCACGCATATACTCAAATTTAATATTTATCTAAAGAAATTTTTTTTCAAACAATGTGTGTATTTCCAAAACAAACTGAAATTCTGAAAATCTGAAGAAGGAATCATTGATTCATATATTTTATGGAGTTGTTACACTGATTCTAATAAGACATAGTTGCGCAAAATATATATGTTTTTTTCATTCGGCATGTGCTGCGTTCATGAAAATGAAGAATAAATGAATGAGAATTGTGACATACATATGTTTACATCTTCATGGACTTGCCTTGCTAGAAAAGGTGACGGTGGATACAGCCGTAAGGTTTCCTATTTGGAATAAATAAGAAAACAATAAACGAAATAAAGTGGTGCAAAACTAGTAATGGTTTACAGTTATCTAGCAGTGACAGGATGCTGAAATGTAATACATTTCAGCCATTGTTAAGAATCACCAAGATTCACATGTTACTTACTTTCGGTACAAATATTCTGAAATTTCTTTTTGTAATGATAGAATCCTTAGTTTCAAAAGAGCAAAAAAATATATCTTTACGAAAACCAATATGGGTACACCTTTCGCATTTCAAAATTATATACTCATTTGAAATAAGGAAATGATTCTGCGCTACATATCGAAGCACTGAGAAGTGTTTCCCCTTCAAGCCATCCTATAGTGCTGAAGTGTGTTGAATTTTATCTTGATTTGACAGGAAAAGGCCTGAATATAATGTTTTGCTGGATCCCAGGGCATTCGGGAATTATAGGGAATGAGATGGCTGATAAAGCTGCTAGGAGACCTGCAACAGTAGTTGACAATTTTGTCCCCCTATGTGATACTTTGCAAGCCGTCAAAAATCAATTAACCAAAAAATGGCAGAGAACTTGGGACGAACAAAATCAAAATAAGTTGCGCGAGATCCAACCGATGATAAAGCCTTTAAAAAACCATGCTTTAAACCGAAAGCAATCTGTCGTGTTGAATCGCCTCAGAATTGGACACACTTGTTTGACGCATACATTTTTACTTTTGTCTGAACCACCGCCAACATGCAAGCGGTGTCAGTGTATCTTATACTGTTAAACATATTCTAGTGCATTGCCCAAGTTTCGACATTCATAGACGGAATCGTTTTGGTAGAAACATTTGTTTAAAAGACTTGTTAGGTGTTACCCCCTACCCGAATTTATTTCATTTTTTACATGATATTGGTATTTATAAACTTATTTGAGTTTTTTCCTTCGTTTTGTGTTTTTCTTTGTGTGTGGGTCCTTTGGACAAATTAAAATAGCTCCTCAAAATCAAGTGTTTGGCGCAGCATGGCCAAAAATGTCTTTTGCGCCATAAAAACCAACCCAACCCAACTCTGCTCTACATAAATGTATTTTTGAGGTGTTTTCATACATTCAGTTAACTATCTTTCTATATCAGTTATGTCTAGAGAGTTAAATTTAAATTACATTAGACAGCAGCGAAAAGATATTCGGAGTAATTGTATCTAATCTTAACTTCTCGTGAAATGCTGAATCCATATCCTTAAATATAGGTTATACACTATATGCCCAAAAGTATCCGGACACTTGCAGATTTTCACATTTTTTAGAATTTCTCCGGAATGGTTTAACCGACTACCATTAAACTTCGGACATATAAAGAATAGACATTAACTCACATTTTACATTGAAGATTCGGTCCTGAGGGCAATTAGGGGACCGTCTACAAACTGATGAAGACAAAAAGATGTTTGGCCCACCCCGCTTCACAGAATACAGATAACAAGATGAAACTTTCAGAAATGGTAATGTTTAATGTGCATAATATTTACAGGAATTTGTGTAAACTCAGCTCAAATATTTGGGAAGATATAAAGGTTTTCTTAAAAAATCTCAAATTTTTCCACCTGTTTTTTGCTTATAACATGCAGAGTTTTCTGTTATATTAAACGAAACTTACAGAAAAGATGACAATGTGTTAGAGAAGCATTTGTGTAAAACTTTGGAAAAGAATTGTTGAATATTACAGGAATTATGAGCATTTTTAGTAAATAATGTTTTACTGCGCATGCGCGAGACATAGCGTAATTTTTCTTTCACAGATTTAAAGCCAGATATATAGGGCAACTTATATAACAATATTCAGTTCAATATCAATAGTATTCAGAAAGATATCGGCATTACAACGAGCAGAATTTTAGCTCCTGTCGAAGAGAAGCTAAAAGATGAGGGGTTGAACACAAATTAAT